>JAOXYD010163501.1:0-10216 GCA_028565735.1 Pinacopodium congolense | reverse complement strand
AAACACATTAAGCATAACAACTTAACTGAAATTAAACATTAAGCACAACAATTAATCAAAGCATATGATAAATGTAATTTAAGCACAATACTTTGATTAATTCAAAATAACAACAATAATACATGGAATTAAGAGTTTAGAATGAACCAAATAACATCCCTAAATGGTATTCTAACTCATAACTACGTGACTACAGCTGCTAGAACTTCAAACAACATGAAAAACTCAAATTACAAAAGAAATAAATGAAAAATAACCTAAGACTACTTTGATGTGATTACTAAGGTGTTTTGATCCTAAAACTGATGCTTAAAACATTTGGGAGAGGCCCCTTTATATAGGGATTGAGCAGCTACAAGTGGAGGAAGAAGCCAAGCGGCAAATGTTGAAGATTTGGGTAAAAAATGGCTGTTGCATGTGTATTAACGGCACCCCACCATCCTATAACGGCACCCTGTTCATCCTGCTATTAGATTGCAAATTCTGACCCCTTCAATGGTGGCCTACAATAGTTCAACGACGGGCTGCATAGGGGGCCATTATAAGTAGACGTTTGATTTGACTTTTTACACGACTTTCATATTTTGACTCCAATCTTCATGTTTAAGCTCCCTAATGCAAAGTAAACACAATAACACATAATTGGAAAAATCTTTAAGCAACCTAATTAAAGTCATTGAATAACCAAACTTTGATTTATCTTGAGGGTTATAATCTAAAATTTGGAATTTTTGGATTAAACTTCTTAATCTTAAAGCCTTATACTTAAGATTTTGACATAACCAAACTCCTACTTAAGTATTTAGAGATTAAGCTTTATCTTAACCATATCATTGCTTAGATTGAATAAAGTGATCCTAGAACAAGTCTCTTAATCCACTTTTAATCCATTTCAGTCATTAAAGAGAATTTCCTAACCAATTTTATCTATTATACAACCGTTATTATTAACTAAGTTATTCTGCATTTATTTGGTAATTTTAGTTTATGTTTTCATTCGATTAGGATTCTCTAAATAATTATGATGGAATTTGCCATTTTACTTCGAATTTAGCAAAGTATCCTCATGGGAATGATCCTTGAATTTTAAATACTTCCACTTATTAATTGTGACTGGTGAACTTGCCATCAGTGTTGGTTTGAATTTGAAAGTGTTCTTTAAAGAATATCAGTTTAGAATTAATTTCAATGAATTGGCCTTTATAGAGATCAACCAACAGATATCTATAACCAATTTGCTCTCCATTACTCCAGTTGCTTGTATAAGGTACCTTAACAAAGGATTTTGGTACCTCATTAGTTGCTATCATTCGAAAATTGTTATACCAATAAAATCAATAAACAAAGGTTGTTTTTTTTCAATGAAGCCTGCAACATCAATAACTTTTTCTTTTTTCTTGATTAGCTCGTTAATTAGCTCCTCACCACTTGTAAATGAATTTTCCTTAACTTTCTCACTTGGCCCAATTTATGGAATGCTGGATATACTTTCTTGCTCATAATCTACATTTAGTCCAACCAACCAACCCATTTATGTCACTAAATTATGGAACGAAGCTTCTAAATTGCTTATTCGAGCCTCCATATCTTCATGTCGAGCCTTATTTGTAGGTATGAATTTACTGATTTATTTTTCCAATCTCGATTTGTCTTCTTATTGAATTGATTGCTCCACTTGTGGTGTCAAGTTGGAAATAAAGGCTTCTGCTCCTTCGAATCAAGCTTCTGAGGTGGATATGGCTTTCTCTAGTAGCTCTCTTAGTCTCAACTCTTCTTCTTACTGTTGATAATGGCTCAAAGGAGGTGGTTCAAAATAAGCCAAACTAGAAGAATAATTTAGGTGATACATAAAATTATGTATACAGGTGTGGCTCCCATGGTGCTCATAAGCCATCCACTCAACTCTTCTCCTATCAACCAAAGCCATGTAGTCATCATACCACTAGTAGTCTGGATAATCTTGTGTATATATGTCAAAGCCTACCTGCGATCACAAGAAGACAATTATGTGTATAACCCAAACTTAAATAAGACAAAATAAAATAAGATAATTAAAAAATAAATAAAGTCTAGAATAATTAACACGAATATCCCTAGCATTAACAACTAGATTCCCAGAAATGACGTAAAAAATATATTACAGTCTAACTAAACTCTAATTTTGAATCAATCTAAATCTAGACCAACTAAAGGCAAGTGCACCTTGTCAATAAGTAGTATAAAACAACAAGAAATCGAGTATCATCTCTCTAGGAATCTTAGCCCAATACTAAGTTAATTAATGTTTAATTATCTAGATAGTTCAAAATTAATTGATTAAAAAAAAACTTTCAATCTAAACACAGGCTAATGAATTAAGAGTCTAACAAATAATAATTTAACTTGGGCCTTAGAATTCAATGGTTTAACAACCGAGAAATAAGTCATTGGATAAATTTAAAACAATCTTCACTAAAACAAGATATATCCATATAAGATATAACCGTTGATCATGAAAATACCTTTTCTCTTTTAAACTCAATTCATGTATTTGATTTAATAAACAAATTGAAATAAAAGGCATGAACCACAAGATGCTTAAATCTAAGTTTGTTAAATCTAAAAACTCTCATAAAAGACTTTAGAGTTGTGAACATTTAAATTCAATCATGTCACCTAATTAATCTTCCACCAATTAACTAAGATGGCCATCCAAAGAAAGATTAGACTAAACACTATTATTAGGTAAAAATCCTCTAAACACACAAAATCCCTTTAATCCTAACCATAGGTAAACAAATTAAGCACACGTATTTAACAATCGAAGTAAGAATATAATAAGAAAAAATGTATCCATTGATGAAAAATAAGAGTTAATATAAAATAAGAAAGAAAGATGAAGGAATACAACCAAAATTGATATTTTTCATTAGAATTCCACTCTTCAATCCACCTTGAATGCTCTTAAAGGCTCTAATCCACTTGCCTAATGCAAAGAAAGAATAAAAGAAAAGAAAACCTAAACTAAAACCTAATTAAGAACAAGAAGAATATAAAAACTCTCATTTTCAATATGTTATAACCTCATCTAAAATCTCTTTTTTGTGCTTTTAAGACCTTTATATAGGTCTTGAGTGTTTGCTAGGGTTTTGGAGATATTGTCTTGTAATTTGTAAACTTTACCCTTTAAAAATACAAAAAACATTGTTTAAGTCTTAGGAATTCATAGCTTTTTCCCCTTTTAACATTTTCTATTATAACGCTTTCTATACACCTCTAATGGCCATGAAATTTGGTATATAGATACTTCACGTGATGTTCTTGCATATGATAAAAATTCAGAATAATATAAGCTCTAAAAGTGCACTTAATACATTATCAAACTCACTTATACCAAAATTGGTGCTTGTTTGAGCTTCTCTAGATGCATCCTTCATGGGTTGTCATATGGCCTTGCAATTTGGTGTAAAACTTCATGATATGATGCTCTAAGTACTAAAATGAATTTCACACATCTTCTTATTCTATATGTGCATCAAAATTCTCATAAACTTGCTTCTAGTTGCGTTTTTAGTTCCTTTTTTATTCTTTATAATCCAATGAAGTCCAAATAGCTTCGAACTTATAGTAGAATCAAAAGAACTCATAAATAAGACAATTTTATAGATATTTATGAGTTAAAACAAATTAAAACATGTTGTAAAAATAATATAAATCACTCTTAATAGGATTAATATTCATTGTATTCATGTCTTAACTTAAAATTTTTAATTTATTAGACCGTATACTCCCTAATGTAAATTGCACTCACTCTCAAGTTATGCTGCCCTATTCAATTTAATAAACTAGGTGAAAGTTCTCTCCATCCTAATCTAAAGATTAAATGCATTACTTGGTTCTATGGAATCTACTGATTTAATTAAGTTAACACCTAATTTGGATATCTTATGTAAGCTTATTTATAGGTCTCTATAAAAGATACTTTGTTAATGGAGTGATCTAATGTATACAATTGTCCTTTCAATCTAATCATACATAATCAATGCTTTGAAAACAACACTTTTATTCGTATAACAATTGCATTCAAAGTTCTTATGCATCTATGACAAATCTAATTCAAAATAAAAATTCCAAATCCTAAAAGAGAATTAGTTCTTACACATTTAAATAATCAAACAAACAAACATAAGAAAGAAGGAATTGAGAAAGATCATAGTGAAGTTGTTTTCAATCCTAGAATTCTTGATGCTTAATGTTTGAAATCCAATCCTTGATCTTCAATTTCATGTGTTTGGATTCATTCTTCTCTCTCCAATTCAATGAAAACCTTTGGGAAGAGCCTAGAACTTGTTTATTTACAGAGTTGTGGCTGCCTTCCCTTAAATGGGACTTATAAGACCTTAATAATCCCAAAATTAGGGCAAAAGGCACTAATCCTGAAAATCACTATAGTTTGAGCCACAGTATGGTCTAACACGTGGATCCTTACTGTACTTTCCAAATTCTACCTTTCTTCTGTCTTTTAGCCATGACTTTCTCTCTACTTGTCCTTTTTCCATGAAATTTGTTATGCAGAGTCCTCACATGCTGTTCTTCTATTCTTGGATCATATAAAGTTTCATAGTAATATGAGCTTTAGATATGCACCTAATACCTCCTCAACATCACTTGTACAAAGAAATGCTGCTTATTTGAGATTCTCTTATGCTTCCCCTTGGTTCATCCTTTATGACTTGTCCTTTGGCCTTCAAATTTTGTGTGAAGCTTCCTCACATGATTTCATTAAATTTCAAACTAACTCCATACCATTTGCAATCCCAAAAGTATCTTGAATTAATCTTTAAAATCCTATCAAAATTGAAAAAACATTAAAAGCACATGAGTAACATCTCATTAAAGGATTTCAACTATAATTACATGTAATTCACATAAAATTGCATCTAAAACTCCCACATAACAAGCACTAAATCATGCAAAAAATATATATCTTTTGAGCCCTATCAGCTACATTTTCAAACCCAACAAAAACATCAAAAACATCAGTCCCTTTAAAGCAGTTTTTGGATTTAATAAAGAAATATGAAATTATGCTCTTAGCTTAAAAAAGTCAAATTAGTCCATCCTAGATTGAATTCCTTAGCATGAAATTTTATAATGGTTTTTATCTACCAAGTCCATACATAGATGGTGAATTTTTAAATTTTCCAAATGAATACTATTAAGAAAATTTAGCAATTCTTAAGGATCATCAATTACATCAGGGACTTTATACCACATGTCTCTAATTACACAAGGTAGCTATAAAAATTATTAAAGAATAATTCCCACCATAGAGCATCAATTAAATAAAATCAATCCAATTCTTAAAGAAGATTAGTCAACATCCACCACTGTTGAAGATAAATGATAAAGTCAAGAGATCATTTCCTTCGATTGGAAAGAATCTAGCAAAAATTGCTGATATTGATGTTTTAGTAGAGACAATAATCTATTATTGGTTACGCTTCTTTCTACAGATTATGGGTTTACTCCCATATCATGCTTTCTTTAATGTTCAGCTATGTTATATAATAGTTTTCTTTATAGGTTGTATTTAGTAGAAGAAGTTATGTGGTACTTATGGGAACTCTCTACCCTTTAGGTTTGTGCCATTACACTTCCACCTCTTTAGACCTATCAATATTTGTATGATCGAAAAAATGAAAGTTCAACTCTATAAATTCTCTTTGAGTGGTAACAACCACTAATGCATTAGAGAGAGAAGCCATTTAAAGTTATCAGTCAATATAAGTTATGGAATTACCAATGGAGAAACAAGATATTCAGTGCTTCTTTATCATTCATAGGCCTTATAGTATAACTCATGATGGCTCTATCTATATGATTAATCAACTATATTTCCAGTGAACATTGATTCAGTGGCCAAGATAGAGTGAAAATATCTTTAAAAGTCTAAGAATTTTTCTTAGTGATTAATTTTTTTTCTTAAATATGGACCTCTAGTTACCTATACCTTTCTTGGCCTTATCCATAAGAGTTTGTTTTTGGTAAACTAGAAATGATAAAATTCGACATTCTAGATAATGAAATGTACCTAATTTTGGGCTTAAAAACCTCTCCCATCTCTTGAAAGATTAAGTCTTCAATAATTTTACCTTCAACACACAAATATACTAATATGCTTTACATTTGCCTCTATGAGAGAATCCTATGTATAAGAAAGTATTGGACCATATGATCATGTTTGAACTTAAAGTTATATTGTGGAATTAGATAGCTTAGATCCTTAAAAGGCATGCCATGAGAATTTAGTACCTGTGATCATGTTTGTCTTTGCTATCATACTTGGGATTGAGCTGTAGTTTTCTTAATATATCTCTAAGCTCATACACGAGATGTCCTCATATTCCTTTATGGCATTGGAGCTATTCCTTTAGTGACGAAGGGGAAATTATTATGGATGATAGTGAGCATGGAGAACATACAACTAGCCATGAGTGATTCTTTTACTTTATTCATTTATCCTATGCACTTAATACTTTCTTTAGATTACCTTCCTTCCATTATAAAATTAACCCTTTTAATAAATAAGAAACCTTGTAGAAATTACCTATCTTACTAGAGATACAAAATTCCATGATCATCAACTTCCTTTGTTAGGTCCATATAGTTTATATGATATATCTAGATCCTCTATTAAAAGTATTTGCTCCTTGATCTTTACATGAAGACCTTGATTTAAGGAAATGATCTAAAATTCAAAAATAAATCAATGTGGTCTCCAAGCTACCTTTATTGAACACTATGTTACTATAGAATTCTCGTCAGAATTGATCCCTCTATAGTAAGACCAAGGATATATTCACTGTCATATAGGAGCTATTCACCTGATCCTTATATTCACTTGATCCTTACTTTTTATGATTAGAAAGGTATTCTGATAATAGCTAGGATCTTTGTTATAGACTCTATGTATTCCAAGTGCTAAAATTCCCTTATTGGTACTTTGTTAACCACTCTCAACAAAGTGAGTGTCATTCTCACAATACACCTAACCCTATATATAAGAATGGAAGTTCAAGTTCAGATAGTTGTAGTAGAATAAGAACTTATAAGTATTATGGAGTCCCTTTGCAATGAAATCATTTACAGGTTACAAAATCTTGCTTCAAATAATATCTTTCCCAAACTTTACCTTAGACACATTATATATGGTTGCTGAAAGGTCTCATAATAAGACTACTATAGTATGGATTCCATATCTGATGCCAACAAAGGCACTTACAAATCTCATGTCTTTAGAGTAGGTAAAAAATTATGAGAAGGGGGTTCATGCTTCTTACTATAACTTAATTTATACAACTACTCATTTGGTATTAAGAAGTCTCAAGGATAGAACAGTAAAGTCCATTTTTAAAATACTAGGTCAAGAACATCTATATCCACCAAGGACTTCTAGATGAATCTCAATGATTACCCTTATTTTTTGTCATAAAGAAGGAAAAGATGGTAATCAAATTCATTCAGTTTTTTTAGATCAAAGTTCAACTTATTTAGCCTTATACATGGTCACTTTATTTGGGATTTAGATATATCAATATACCATTGAGATTGGGATTGATGGGTGGATGGTGTTTACTTTAATGGTGATAATAAAGATGATTATCAGAGAAAAAAACAAAAAAATAAAGTTTAGATGCCAATCTTAAAGAGGATTTAGAAGGATTTTGATGAAGGTATAAAACCTTATATTGGTCTTAAGAATAAGAGATCTAGCTTAGAAAATCTTTACGAACTCTTTAAGATAGTAGGAAAATAGTGTCTACTCACTCTAAAAGATATCCCACCTCTACTTGGGATAGTGATTCCAACTATTCCATCAATGTCTTTAGAACCATTACCATGTATGATGATGTTGTCCTGTGAAGAGGACTTTCCTCCTCTTAAAAGGAGAATAAATAATGCAACTAAGGTGTCATGAAGACCCATCTCAGTGCTTCTAGAAATTAATCCACAGGATAATTATATTCTTGTTTCCCAAGTTGAAGAACTTCTGAATTGGTAAATAGAGAATGCAACACTATGGAATAATTTCCTTCACCGAATTAATTTCATTTTTCGTAACAGACCTATGAGTTGAATATTAGAGTTGAATTATCTTTTCAAGTTTAGTAATTATTCTAGAAATCACTTCACTAGGCTAAACAACTTGATCTTGACTTAAGGAGATATACTGATCAACATTATTATGGACTAGATTTCTCTAAAAAGAAAAGAGAATTATAAAGGGATCATGAAGAGCTTAAAAGCATTGAAGAAGATATCTCCAGAGGAAAGTCTAAAGCAATCCATGATCCATACCCTTCAACATTCCTAACCATACAACCTACATACATTTTACCCTCTTACTTAAAGGCTTCATATTATAGAAAAATCTTTAAAATGTCACATCCTTTATTCTATCAAACTAAAAAAAAAAACCTAAAACATTCAAATCTTGAACCAAAGCCAAAAGATATCCATACATCATCTTTTACTAAACTTGTCTAACCACTTCTTACAAAACCCTTACAACAAAAACACCACCAACCTCTCTACCAAAAGAACAACCTTCTCCCATAATGGAGAAAAAAAAGGAACCTATGAAAACCTAGGAGTTTATGGCAACTATTCAACCAAATCTTAAGTCAATTTCTAATAGATTTGATAGTTAAGAATCTCTATTAGAAAATATTGATACTTCTAAGATAGAAAAATTTACAAACCTCATATAAATTTCCTTGATCTTAATGGCTATTCCTTAGTCTCCTTAGCAAAAAATAAAATTTTCAGATCAAAGATGCAAATTCAATGATAGAATCAACTTAACTTCAAGTAGCATCCACTTATAGACCTACTTTAGGTCCATGGTTTATTTTTGGTGATATTCCTTTAACAAAATGGTGAGATTGTTTGCATGAATTGGCATATGGACAGACTTATAAATGAAAAAACTATATGTGACTCTTATAAAAGTCGTAACAAAATTTGTTTATAGAATGAAAGAAAATCTCAAGGAATGTTCCAGAGTCTGGAATAATATAGAAAACTACATAAAACTTATGTTTTTATGTTTTAGGTATTCTAATTTTAACGTATTTTTAGTTTAATCTAAATTAGCAATCATTTTAACTTATTTTAGTTTAGTGGAAAATTATTACAAACACTTTGATTTTTAATAAATTACAAATATGTCTCAATCTATAGTTTTTTAATATTAAATATTAAAAATGTATCTGTTTATTACAATATTAATGATGTTAATAACAAATGTAATAATGTATTACAATACATATTAATATTAATGCTCTCACTAACAAGCAGTATTAATGTTAAATAGTGGCTATTTTTAATCAAAATATTTTTTTGATAAATTAACTTTAATTGTAAATGACTTAATGATTATTCATTTACATGTAAAATACCTCTTAGAGTCCTAAACTTTATCCATTATTATAAATATCTTCTAGACAAAATCCCTTTCTCTTTTTGTCGTGGTTTCATGTTTGGACAATAACCAACATGATGGATTGAAAGATCCAATTACCATCATACATTACACCTATATTCATAAATTATTTTTTAAGCAAACATTTTCATTAACTAGGATGTTAAATTTTAATAATATAAGTAATTAAATATTTTGATATGTCAAATATTATTCCAAAAATTTTTAGATCTTAAAATCAAATTCATAAATTAATAAATCCTAAATCCCTAAAACATCTTTAAGCCATAATTAAATGTATTAAGCAAAGTAGGGTAGTAAGAACTTAATGCTTTAGAAAAAAAAAACTGTTTGTGCCAAAAATACTTGCTAACAAGGATGATTATCTTTAAATTTATGACCTTAATAATAAAATTTTTTAAAAATATAAATCATTCCATATAAAAAATGTGGTGATTTATCATTAACTTTAAAAGCCTTTATCAATAAATTTTTGTATGCCCCATCTTATACAAAATCAATTGTCTACTTGCTTTGAAAATACAAAGACTTGCATGTTAATTTTACAAGAAAAACTAGGAAGCTTGTGATTCATGTCCCTCATGGCCCATTCTTGCCACATAAATTAGAAAAAAAAAGTATTATTATTGAACCAAGCGAAGTTAGAATCTTGGTGTTTTCTTTATCAGTTTCTGTGCTGTATTAGTGTGTTTTCTTTATTGATTTTTATATTTAAAAAACTAGGAAACC
>JAOXYD010163490.1:0-10216 GCA_028565735.1 Pinacopodium congolense | reverse complement strand
AGTGACCCTAGAATAAGTCCCTTAATCCATATTTAATCCATTTAGGTAATTGAAAAACCAATTCCTAACTAAATATCATCTAAAAAGACAACTTATTTTGTCAAACTAAGTTATTTTGTATAACTTAATTATTTAGAACTTTTTAGTAATTATTGTTTAAACTTTCATTCAATTTAGATTCTCTAGATAATTGCAACCAAATTTTCCTTAGTACTTGCAATTTTAGCAAGGAACCTCGTGGGAACGATACTTGGATCTTAATCTTACATCCACTTTATTACTTGAGACTGGTGCACTTGCCATCAGTGTTGGTTGAATTGAATAGAGAAAAATGACATTAAAGAACTTTAATTTGGAATTATCCTGAGTGAATTTGCCTTTATAGAAACCAATCGCCAAGGGTGACATGCACAAATTACTTGGAACATCCTAAAAAAGGGAATTTCAGTTAGTAGACCCCCTTTTGACAAATTTAGGGTCTCTAAACCCTAGGGGGCCTCCAACAATCATTATAAGGCTTCCAAAAGAGGAAAAGTGAAGGTTTTTTTGTGGCTTCCAAGAGAGGAAAACAAGTCATCATCCTAGGAAACCAAGAGAACTCTTCAAAATCCAGTTTTTCCATCTTCATTAGAGTAGAGAGGATGATTTTAAGGCTTCATCTAGTTTTATTTTCTTCTCTTCATTACTTTCTAGCATTAGAAACATGAATGTTGTTGGATTATTTGTGACTATGAGTAGCTAAACACCTTGTCGGAGTTCTTCTTGAACTCTTTTGTAAAACTCTTGCTTTTTTATACAATGAATGAATGTGTATGATATGTATTAAACCTATACCTTACAATAGATCGAGAGAGCGAGCTTCGGCATTTGTGTTGGGTAGTGTAATGATAGTTAGCTCCCAATAGACCTATACATATTAAGGTTTTACAAGTAGTTGAACAAAGATCTAGGCTATTTATTTAAATTACCTATAGGATTGCTTAACATCTAGTTGAACGGTTAGGAAAAGTTGTGCAAGTTGAGAGGTAGCATAATTAATTCTATCTTAATTCAATTAAGGCCAACCAATTATGCCTTGAGATATGGTAATTGAGCATTATAAAAATCTTAGGTCAAGCATAATTGAATCAATAAGATAAGAGGGAAGGAAAAGAGGGATAGAGTGGCTCTTAATATAAAACCTTGCCTATCAAATTACTACACTTTTCCCAATTGATTGTTCTTTGTTTGATTGATTAATTTTAGTTTATTTTTTAGCTTTTACCATTTGAACTTATTTTTAAACAAAGTATAACCTGAATTGAGTGGTTATTAACTATAATCCTCATAGGATTGATACTGTTATAATATAACTGTATGACTGCTATACTTGCAATCTACTGTAAAGACAGTGAGCATTTATTTACATACATAAACTGTCTCACCAGTCACCAGACTTGGAATTAAAGCTCCTTCCTTTGCATCTTAAGTTTGCTTTCTTAATTCCCCCATCTTAATTACTTGTTATAATATCATCATCTTTGAATGAAAGTGTGGAGGACAAGGTATTAAGAGTATTACGAGAGCATATTAAGGCTATAGGCTGGACAATTTTAGATATCATAGGATTAAGCCCTTTAATTTGTACACATAAGAGTTTTATGGAAGAATGAAGTAAGTCTTTTGTCCAACCACAACGTAGATTAAATTCTAATATGAAGGAAGTTGTGAAGAACGAAGTGATAAAATTGCTAGATTCTATAATAATTTATCCTATTTCTGATTCACCTTGGGTTAGTCCAATTACAGTGGTACCTAATATAGGGGGTATCACTATGATTCAGAATGAGAAAAATAAGCAAATAAAAATAAGGAAGGTCACTGAGTGGCGTATGTGCATCGAGTATTGAAAATTGAATGACGTCACTAGAAAATACCACTTTCCCCCTCCTTTTTATTGATTTTGTTATAGAAAAATTAGTCAGACACAACTTTTGTTGTGCACTAGACAAATATATTTGGTATTTACAAATATTGGTAGCCCCTGAGGATCAAGAGAAAACTATTTTCACTTGACCTTATAGAAAATTTGCTTATAGTCTCATGCCTTTTGGGCTATGCAATGCCCCTACCACCTTTCAATGCTACATGCTAGCTATTTTTCTTATATGATTGAGTCTTGCATTAAAGTTTTTATGGATTATTTTTCAGTGTTTGGAATGTATTTTAACTCTTGTTTGGCAAATTTTGACAAAGTTCATAAGAGAAGAATTTGGTACTAAATTGGGAAAATTTTCACTTTATGGTGCAAAAGTGTATAGTACTAGGTCATAAGATATCCAGTAAGGGCATCGAAGTAGATTCTACTAAGATAGAAGTTATTGCTCAACTACCACCTCCGAATTCAGCTTGTGTAATCTAGAGTTTATAGGGTCATGCTGGATTTTATAGGAGATTTATCAAGGACTTTTCAAAAATCACTAAGCCTCTTATTGATCTATTGACTAAAGATGTAACATTTGGATTTGATGATAAGTGTACTCACTCTTTTGAACTTCTTAAAGCTAAGCTTAAAAGTGTACCAATTCTAGTTTCACTAGATTGGTCTCAGCCTTTGGAGTTAATGTGTGATGCAAGAAATTTTACTTTTAGATCAGTTCTTTGGCAAAAAAACGACAATATTTTCCATCTTATTTATTATGTAAGTAGGACATTGACTAATGCCCAAAAGAACTATACAACAACTAAGAAAGAGATGTTGGTTGTTGTCTTTGCATTTAATAACTTTCATTTTTACTTAGTTTTATCAGAGGTGATAGTTAATAGTGATCATCTGGTATTGAAGTATTTAATGACAAAACCCGATACAATGCCTAGATTGATTAGATGGATTTTATTGCTGCAAGAGTTTGATATTTAAATTAAGAATAAAAAGAGTGCCGAGAATTTTTTTATTGACCATCTATCAAGGTTCAATGAGGAAGTACTGGAAAAAGGAGCTATTCAAGATATTAAGGAAATGTTTCCTGAAGAGCATTTGTTAGTAGTTAAGGATGGCATGACATGGTATGTTGATTATATATATATATATATATTTAGTTGGCAATGTTGTTCCTTATGATTTTTTTTATCAATAATGAAGAAAGTTCCTTTCGGATGTAAAGAAGTTTCTTTGGTACGATCTATAATTGTTTAAAATTTGTGGAGATGGCATAACAAGAAGATGTGTGCCTTATAATGAAGTGCCTTCTATTTTGACACATTGTCATTATAAAGAAGTTGGATGACACTTCGAGCTGATTAGAACTGCATACAAGGTTCTAGAATTAGGATTCTATTGGCAAACATTGTTTCAGGATGCATTTGAGTTTGTAAAGTCATTTAATAAATGTCGAAGAAGTGGAAACATTTCTAGAAGACATGAAATGCCATCGAATAACATTTTAGTCTGCAAAATTTTTTATGTTTAGGGCATTGATCTTATGGTAGAATTCCTTAAATTATTTTCCAATCAATATAGTTTAGTCACAATTGATTATGTAAGCAAAGGGTTTAAAGTAGTTGCATTACCTACAAATGATGGAAGAGGGGTGGTAAATTTCCTAAAGAGGAACATTTTTACAAGATTTGGTATTCCTAGAGCTATAATTAGTGATGGAGGATCTCATTTTTACAACAAGAAATTTGATTCTCTTTTATCTAAATATGGTGTAACCCATAAAGTTTTCATGCTTTATCATCCACAAACAAGCAGTCAAGTGAAAATTTCTAATTGAGAAATCAAAGTAATTCTCAAGAAGACTGCTAATGCATCTAGAAAGGATTAGTCTTTAAAATTATATTTATGGGTATATTGCACTAATTTTAAGATGCCTATTGTTATGTCTCCATATCGTTTGGTTTATGGTAATCTTATCATTCGCCTGTGGAATTGAAGCGTAAGGCATTTTGGGCAATTAGCTTCTTGTATTTCAATCCAAGGCAAGCTAATGAAAAAAAGGTTATTGTAATTAAATGAACTGGATGAATTTCATCTAAACGCTTATGAAAATGACAAATTATATACGAAACGGACAAATAAATGGCATGATAATAGCAATGTTCCTCGTGAACTTAAATTCAACATTTTCACTTGAGTCTTTAGTTTTCTTTCTTTCTTTTTAAAGGTTTTAAGTCTCTTATTGTCTTTTATTTTATTTATTTTAGTTTTAGTATTTTTATTTTCAGTTTAATTTTTTTAATTCTATTGTCTTTTTTAGTTTATCTTCATTTATTGTTTGGTTGATTTAACGTCTTTGTTTAAAGCTTTTTAAGTTCAGTTTAATTTAGTAGTATCTTTTAAGGCTTTTCCTAGAAATTCCTCTTAATTTCTAGCTCTTTATTTTCTTTTGTTAAGAAAATTAGTTTGATAATTTCCTTAGGTCCCTTTTAAGTTTTTTTTATTTGTCTCATTTGTGTTTCCCTTAAGTTTTTCATTGTTTTGTCGTTTTACCTTTTTGGTTTTTTTTTTCTTTCTTTGTAAGCTTAATCCTAGCTAGTTTATTTGAGCTTAATCTTTGTATTTTTTAGCAAGTTTTTTAGTTATTGAGCTAGGGAATTGGGGTCATTTAGACTTGAATTGGAGCTACATTTTTTTATTTTTAATCTAATTTTCTGGAGCAAAATGTGACCCTAAAATAGCATGGGTCTGCCTAGAAAATATTGTATTTTAGTCTTCTGGGTCGGTGTAACGGTGGGATTATTACGGTGCCATTGTACTACCCATTGTACAACAGTTTTACTCCCTATTAAGCAAAAAATTACATAGTTTCTGTTTGTTTTCTCTAAGTCTCTCTTCTCTCTTCTCTCCTCTCTCTTTATGCCAATATAAATGAGAAAGAAGACGAGGATCTCCTTCATATTCGTTCTATGGTACATGTTGTACCTATTTGTATAACTCGTGCTTCTCTTTCTTTGCTTTTATGTGTCCCAAATGTCGATGATCCTTATATACATCGGGTGGATAAGATCCATGGAGATTATGTTGAGTTGGATCTTGATTTTTCTTTTGAGGAAACTCTTAACTCTTTTAATTTGGTTAAGCCTCCTGGTAAGGATTACTACCCTACATATCAGTTGTGAATTCAGAATAGGATTGTGGCAGCCATACTGAGTTCTAATGTTTTTCCTCATGTAAGTGGCCTCTACGAGATAAGATATGATGATATTTATCTCTTATATTAGCTATTTCATGGCCTGGGATCTATTGATGGTTTTCCCTAGCTGATTTTATATTGCAAAGAATTCGGAATGTAGTGCGTTACAAGTATACCAAAAAAACATTATACTTTTCAGCTTTATTAACTAGAGTCCTTTTGGAGGCTGGTGTTTCAGATGAAGGACAGGTTCATATGCAAAAGTCAGTGCTGTTAGGCAAAAGTTAACTTGACAGCCAATTTAAGGTAATGAGAGAGTGGATGATGAGGATGCTCTTGCACCTATTCCAACACCTACTTTATTTGTAGATGCTGTGAAAGGGATGGATAAGGTTTTAATTGAAGCCACACCCCCTGAAACTGGTGAGCCTACTGATATGCTTCCTTTTGATGATTAGATGGTCTTATTTCGGTGTCTTAAGTGGTATATTCTACGGGTTGAAGCCAAGGTTGATGTTGCCATCGCACGGGTGGATGATACTATCGATCGCATTGGTGTAGCTTAAAGGAATCTTAGTATTTTATGGGATTACATTTGAGAGCATTTACAACCTGTTAGTCAGCTTTCTTGTACTAGTCCTTTTTGTTCTTAGATTAGTTCTTTTGATAGGTTTGGGCTTTTTATTTCTAAATGGCCTTTGAAACTTTCTTGTGATATATATTTTTTTCTTTTCTTATATTGATGTATATGCTTCCTTTTGGGTACATTCTTTAATTAAATATATATATTAGCATTCTTTTGGTGTAAATTATGTGTACTATATTTTTATTTCTTTTTTGTAGTTTTCTTCTGACAAGATCAATGGCCCATTTCACTTCAATGGATTGTCTAGTCGTATCATTATTCGAGTGTTATTTTTTCCTTTCTCTTCCACTTATTACTTTCTTATCTTACATGCTTTATAAACAATAGGGACCAATGTCTAACTTAAGTGTGGGGGAGGGATACATGCCTTTTACATTTACTTTATTTGTCCTTTAGCAATTCATTTTATTATCTCTTTCAAGGTAATCTATTAATTTGGAAAAAAAATTCGATTTTCTTCCAAATCATTGACCATTTTTCTTTTTAAATTTGATTCTTTTGATAATTTAAGATTTTATCCTATTAATTTTTATAGTTATTGATAAATTAATTTCAAATTAGTTCATGGTTTTGATCATTACTTCCTTATGATCATTATAACATTCAATTTTTTTAAAATTCATATTTGCCAAAAAAATAGTTGCATCTTTTATGCATTTACACCTCTTTTTTTAATAAGAGTAGTAAAGTGTAAACGAAAGTGTGAAAAAAAGAACTTAAAAGTTAAAAATTGAGTAATATTTTCATTCACTCTGTTGGTTTCAAACCAATTGGTTGAATTTTATAACTGGTATTAGTAGCTAGTTAATGAGAGGTGATTTAATTGAAGTACAAGGGGTGTTCACGACAAAATGTTCTTCTTTGAGGAATAAGATTAATTAACCTATCAACCAAGCCAAGCTCATATTAATTTGTTTAATTTTTAATGTCTAATGTCTAATTGAGAAGGGATGTGGAATTACTTAAGATGATGATACTTTTCGTCTGGCTCATATTCATTTTACAATTGGAATGGAATTATGAAAGTAAGATAAACTAGAAGAAGCATGAAATGATTTGATATCTTTTGTGACTGGATTTGATAAATTATTCGTATGACCTCTTACCTTGTTGTATGGAATGAAGCATTAAGGAAATTTGTTCAATGATGATAATGGATGAATTGAGTTAAGTTTCCATGCTTATAAATTATTTTGAAATTAACAATTGATGAATTTTCTTAGAGACAAGAAAAAGCTAAGTGTGGGGGAATTGATAGCTTAGGAATTTAATGCATTTTCATATCTATTCCATGCCAATGTTATGTAAAATTGCTTCCAATTAGAGTTTAGGAGTTGAATTATGTGTTTGAATGCTTAATACTTCTGATGGAAGAAAATTCTCTAAGAAAATTCATGAAAATGCAAAAAAGAATATGGTTTTGAACTAAAAACGATGGTAGTAGCAAGCCCGCCGTTGTGGTTAGCAAACCATCATTGAGGTACCTGTCGATAGATATCCAGCTGGATCTCCCATCCCATTGCCTACAACTTGTGCAAGTTGATTCCCACTTGCAGCAAACATATATATTGAGAGTTGGAAGCTAAAAAAACATATTTACAAAGAGAAAACATGAAATTGAAAGAAAAAATCATATTGTTATTATTTTAGGATTATTTTCTCTTTTTTTTCACCATTTTTAGCTTTTTTTTGTGGATTTGAGCTTGTATTTAGGGTTTTTTGAAGCTCGTACACGTGATTCAAGCTAATTGGTAGTGTTAATTTTAATTAGTAATCTTAGTTTTTTATTTCATTTGCACTTGAATCTCTAGATAATTGTGATCTATATTAGGCCTAGTACTTGCAAGTTAGCTTAGATCCCCATGGGAACTATAATTAGGTCTTAAGTACTTCCTTAAATTACTTGTGACTATTGCACTTGCCATCAGTGTTGGTTTTAAATTCAAATTGAGAAAAATGTTCTTAAAGAACATAAATTGTGAGTTCATTTGACTTAATTGGCCTTCATAGAAAACCAACCACCACAAACTTGTGTTTATCTTGTCGTAAGCTTATCATTTTATCATTTATTTCTTGATGACATAATTTATGAATTTTTTTGGAACATATTATTCGAATTATTCCTATTGAACCTCATTATTTTGATGATTTAATGGGTTATATGATTAAATATGAATGTTGATGAACAAGTGTTTTTAAATTGCTTCATTCCTTTAAAAAATGGATACCTAATGATCATTATGCTTTTCTATGCATACATTGTATATTCCTAAGTGATTTATGACTTCTTTTGAATGTTTTTATCATCTTGATTAAATTAAAATAATTTAATGAAAAAAATGAATAAGTGAGTAACAAATTCATTATGTTGGTTTCAAATAAATTAGAAGGATGAAGTTAAAGAGTGGTGTTACTAGCTAGTTAATGATGTGACATAGTTAAGTAACTGGGGTATTCATGAAAATGTACTCACTTTTGAGTAAAAAGACTAAGTGATGACTTAAATAAACCTTCACATTTCATTAAATAAAAAGTCTATACTTACCCCTACGTCTAGTTCCCAACACAATAGTTGAGATGATTGTATTATTTTAACAAAAGAGTACAACATTTAATCTGACAATCCTTTTTTAGGCTTAAGGATAACTTTTCACTTAATTCTTTTTCCTCAGGTTAAAGAATAACCTCTCAGGCTCACAAGAACAATTTTAAATTAATAATGCTTCACTTAATTTCACTTGGTATATAGAAGAGGATGGAAAAGATGAATGCAAAATAACAAGATGCGTTATACATACACATTGCACAACGTAAAACTCTCAGATAAAACTTGATAAAACACTATAATAATACTTTTCTTAATCGTCGTTATACACTCTTAATACTTCTTCTAATACCACTACTTAACACGAACAAAAACACTCTATTTATACTCAACAATCATAAAGTAGCCATTGTCTAATGGATATAATAATGTTATAAATGTTTAATGAGATTAACATTATGTAATTTGTTGAATCTTAAACTTACTCTTCATTTTCTCAACATTCAGTAGACCTATAGGCAAGGTTCAGCTAATTGATTGAGCAAGAGCCGGCATTCAATCAATTATTATTTACCATTTGATCTACTAATCTAAACAAATTAATAAAACCAAACACTTCGATCCAAAACCCTTAAGCCGAAACCCAAATGAGCAAAAAAAAAAAAAACTCCAAAACTATTTTGTACTTAAAACCTCTTAAGTTATTCTTATTTTAAAATTTTATTTCATACTAATTGTCTAAATTAATTAACTTATGCATTCCTATCAAATTAAATTACTCACTAGGAGGATTTTTAACATACAATCATATCAAACGCATAAACTTCTTTATTATGCATTTCTATGATTTGTAGTAGAAGCCTCTTAAATAGTCAAAATAAAATTAAGAACAACTTACAAAAAAATACATAAATAAACCTATATTAAACTAATTTTCTTTTTAAAGCTTTAAGTCTTGATAAATTATATTAATAAGCTTTGCTTAAACTTTAAGACTCTTTAAGAAATCATCCTCTCTCTTCATTCATACCTATCTTTCATCACATTTAAGACATAAGTACTAATAATAAAGTTTGTTTTTTCATCATCAAAATAAGGTGGAACCTTCCTTAGTTAAATAATCTCCCCCTTTTTGGTGATGACAAAGTAAATATTTGGATCAACAAAAAGTATTAACCATAAATCACACAAACATCAACCATTTGATGAACTCCCCCGAAATATATCAAAGTGAAGGAATAGTGATTTAAAAACAGTACATGATCATCTTATTTTTAATTATGAATGAATGAAATGTTTATCAAATCGACAACATAATTATCAATTTTATCCAAAGAAAATCCATGCTTTAAAAACAAAGTTCACAATTTAAATCAAATGTTATATATCTTTGTCAAAGACTAGCTCCCCCTAAATTTATGCATTAAGAATGGTATACTCCCCCTACAAAAGATACAAAATTACACATCATATTATAACATAATATCACATGATTCTCTCCCCTTTTTTGAATTCACCACAAAGGTACAAATAATATCCAACCAAAGGAAATCTTCGAAAACTATTTCTAAGTAAATAAAGAGTTTTAGACAATTGAATATTGAACTATCATAAGAAAATATGATGAAAAAACTTTCATATAAAACTTCATAAAATAAAAGTAGCATCAATAAAAAAATCATCTTAAAATAGAAAAATAAAAGCAGATAATGCTACAAGAGATTTAATGGACTTAGAGGAGGAAGTTTACAAAGACTCTCCTAAAGTAAAGCATTTTGCTCTAGCCCTGACCACGGTTAGGTTTCTAACCGGCTAACCGGCGGTTTAATAACCAGCGGTTAAGGTTTAAAAACCGTAACCGTGATCAAAGGTTCTAAACCGTAACCGGAACCGTTATTAATAGTTTCGGTT
>JAOXYD010163469.1:0-10217 GCA_028565735.1 Pinacopodium congolense | reverse complement strand
CTAAGCATCTTTTATTGGGGAGGCATTTGGTGTCGACTTCGAGAGGGCAAGGATCCACATGATAATGTTGAGCAGCCCAATATTCCTGTAGTGATGGGTGAGGCTTCTTCTGAGGCCACTCTGAGTGTTTTACCTCCTCACCCACCTTCGCCTCTAGCCACTTCAGCTCCACCTCCTCCACCATCTTCTTCAGACGATCATCAGATTGCGATGATGCAATATTTGATCAACATGGAGGGTCAAATATTTTCTGAGCTTTCTGAGTATCTCACCAATGTAACTCGTTGGCTTGATGGCCTTTAGCATCAGGGTGATGACTTATCTTCTCGCTTCAGGAGCTTTGAGGATTATCAGTAGTCCCGGGATGCCAATGACCCTGCTTTTTAGTTTTTTTGTTTGTTCATGTTGTTGCTTCAGTTGTTTTTGTTATTTTGTTGTTTTAGCTCAGTAGTATAGGTTGCCCTTTCATAGTATAGGTTTCTATTATTTTTCAGTATGATCTAATAGCTTTTGATACTATTTGTTGCTCCTTGAAGTACTAATTATTCCCATTTATATGAGTAGAGCTTCTTTTAGCTATTTCTCTGTGTTGTTTATTTCTTTATTTCAGTTATGGCAAGCCTATTACAATACATCGATGGCACTTCAATGATATATCATACGAGTGTATTTCTTTCCCTACTTCCCTACTTTATGCTTTTCATTTCTTATTTACAACATTGAAGACAATGTTTAATTTAAGTGTGGGGGAGGGATTTAACTGTTTATCACTTGAGCATAGTTTGTTGGATAGTGATTTGATTTATCATCCATTTCATCGTAGTCTATAAATTGTGAAAAAAAAAATTCGATTTTTTATCCTTTTTATTGTTCATGCTTTCATTTGAATTTAATTATTTTAGTAATTGGAAATGTTATTTGATTCATTTTGATTATTAAAGACTAAATGCCTTTAATTAATTCATAATTTGAAAGGTAGATACCTAAGGCTGGAATGATATTCCACTTATAAAATGCAACTTTCTAAGTCATTTTGTGACGTCTTTTAGTACATTAACCTCATTAAAAAAAAAAGAACCAGAATTAACCAAAAAAAAAAAGAATGATTACTTGATTAGTTAAATAAGAGAGTAGAACTACTCCTCTAATTTCAAATCTTGTGTATATGTATTTAAAATAAAAAGAAAAGAAATAGAATAAAATACATGTATATGAGATTTGAAATTACGAGTGGGACACAATAGTCAGTTGAGTTACTGTGACACAGTTGAGTAACTAGGGGTTATTCACGACAAAATGTTCACCTTCGTCTAAAAGGGCAGATATGACCTCTCAATTATTCTGATTACGAATTTAATTAATTAGGTGATTCATTCAATTTTTTTTTTTTCAAGGATGTGGAATTGATTTCTTGATTTAGGTTGAAACTTGAAAAAGAATGAATTGAATTAAAGCATTTTTTATTTGATATGATTTATTAATCTTATAACATTTCTATGTGTTAATATTTTTGAAGGATTAAGAAAGAATTTTCAATAATTACTGTATCAATTTTGAATTGATCTTTCCTATTTTTATATCCTATTATGAATTTGATGATGACTTAATTTCCTTGATGACAAGAAAATGCTTAAGTGTGAGGGAATTTTTAGGGGTCAAATTGATACAGTTTTAAGGGTTAATTTTTTGAATTATGACCCCTAATTCAGTGCTTAATTATTAAATTTATGTTTTATTATGTTTAATTTGTAGGAAAGAGCTTAATGATGAAGTTTGTAGCAAAAATTAGAAGCATTCACCTTAATTCTGTCCATTAACAGCACCTTCACAGGGTGCCGTTGAAAGAAGAATAAGGTGTCGTTTAAGAGTGTAGAATTCGAGCATTAACGACACCCTCTCAAGGTGCCGTTGATGAGAGGCAGGGTGTCGTTGATCACCGTAGTCAACAATTTCAGCTCCAAATCTCCAAGTTGCCGGCTCTAGTGTGTCTCCAATTAATTCCCCTATCTCCTAACACATGGGGGGATACTCCAGAGTCTGTATTCAACCAAGAAACACATAGAAACACGCATCTAACCTATAGAATTCAGATATAACCCCTAGATAGAGAAGCCCTTGCTTCTATCTTAGCTTTTCTTAGATTATTTAGGCTTCAAAACATGTAATTCGAGTTTTAGAGTGTATTTTGAGTTGCTATTTGTTGGAGAACATTACTAAGAAATATATCTAAGTTTCTACACCATGATAGGGGGTTTTTTAACTCAGATTATTACTTATATTCTCTTGTTTTTTGGATTAATCAAAGTTCATGTTCTTATGTGTTTATTCTTAAATGTTCTTTGATTTTCTTGCTAGATCTTGTGGATTTCAAAGCTGTGTTGATGTCTATATCAAGTTACAAAGTTCATGACTTGTCCAGAAGCTTTCTAAACATATTTTGTAACTTCTGAACTACTTATTTCAACTTATATTTGTATATCTATCAAAGTATGTGGCTTAAGATGCATGCTATGTATGCTTTGATGATTATGTGTACTTAATTCCATTTTTACAGCTTGGGATTTTGTGTTTTAATGTTTTAGGAGAGTATGAATGCATGTAATAAGGTTTAATTTTGTTTATTGATGATTTTAAAGTTCTGATTTTATGCCTTTTATTCCAAGTTATTTGTGGACCAAGTAGGTAATTTGAGTTTAAAAGAGATAAGATGTTTTTATGACTATTAGTAATATCTTGATTGCATGAAGTAGACCCTAATTTATATCATCACACTTTTTAAGTGATCAACCTACTAAAATATTAAACCTTAACTAGTTATTATTTTTGAAAGATTTAAGTATTAAATATTGTTGGGTTGCATATTTATTACTTTTCTTTCATTTTTAAATTCTTATTTGCATCAATCAAACCTCGATTCTCTGAGTAAATTATGGATTGTTTAAATTGATATAGTTCTTTTTTTTTCTTTTGGGTGTGATACTCGGTTTACTTGATTTTATACTACTTGTTAATAAGGTACACTTGCCTTTTGGTTAGTCTACATTAGAATTGGATTTATATAGTTTTTATAGACTGCAATAAGTTTTTAGCATCGTTTCCTTTGACCTATTTATAAGATATCAGGTTAGATGGAATTTATTTTATCAAATTATTTATTATTTTGTTTATTTATTTACCTTTTTAGTTTTATTTGATTGTCTTTTCTTAGTTTTTTTGTGTGCCTTCTTTTAGTGTTTTTCATCTCGTTTATGCATACTCGAGGTTAAAAGCCTGAGATTTTATCACTTGATACTGAGATTAATAAAACTACTTACAGGTTACGCAAGGAAGCTCCATTAGCTCAAAGTAATAAGATTAAAGAAGAGGTTAGAGAAAAGCAACTTAAGAGTGAAGTGCAGTATGTAAAGATGGAGCGAAGTGAGAAAGAGATTATGCAACATTCTAATGGGAGTTCACCATGATGGATCTGAACGTATGGCATAACAACTGATCCACTCCCAGCCATTGGCTAAGTTTGAGATTCCCTTCAATATCATGTATATGGTCAAGGCTTCTTAGTTTAAAGGATTACCTTTGGAGGATTTGAACACTCATTTGGAGACTTTTTTGGCTATTTTTGACTTATTCAAGTAGAATGTTGTTTCAAAAGACATAGTGAAGTTAAGGCTATTCCTGTTTTCTTTAAGAAACAATGAAAGAGCATAGTTGTCCACTTTGTAGTTAGGGTCAATCACTATATAGGATGAGTTGAAGTTATTTCCTAGCAAGTTTTTCCCACCTGCTAATATTTATATAAAACATGGGAGCGGATATGAGATATATTAGCATGGTGTCCTAGTTATGGATTCTATACATGATAGTAGGCTAACACTTTCTGTACAGGAGTGACACCATAAACTAGAAACACCATAGATGTAGTAACAAGGCATAACTTGATTTAGCAGCTTAGATGGAGGTTCTTATAAAGAAGTTAGATAGTCTAATGTAAAATGTCAAGGGAAGAGCGAGCTTATCAATGAGGAGTTACACTAAGTGTGAGCATTATAGTAGAGATTCCGATCTATCCTTAGAATATCAAGTTAGGAACCACCCTTTTACACAAAAGCAAGAAGAGGCTCATTATATGGGTAATTACAATATGTCGAGAGAAGAACCATTTTTTAAAATCGATAATCTAGGGTAGAGAAATCTCAAAAATTTCTCTTGGAGAAATAATCAACTTGAATAGCTATAGCCATCTAATGATTAGAGGCTGCCACTTCTAGATTTCAAGGTTTCCACTTCCATGTTACTAGAGAAATCCAACCTTGAAGGAGTACTTACGAAGTACATCTCTAATATTGAGGTTTGGATGTAAAATTAAGAAGCCTCTATCTGAAATTTGGAAAATCAGATGAGCTAGATTGCAAGTTTGTTAAAGGAGGGACTCTAAAGTTATTGCCTAACACTATTAAGGTTAAATCGAGAGAGCATGCACAGGCATTACGAAGTGGTAAACAATATTAGGGAGTTGAGGAGAAGCAGAAGGAGGATGAAGTGGAGAAGAGTGGGGAGAAAGAAAGTTAAAAAGAAAACAAAGATGAAAAGGAATAATTAGCTAAAAAGGATCCCTTTTCCTCAGAGGTTATGAGGTAATCAATTATATCAGCAGTTCCGTATATCCCCTTGAAAATTTCAAAAAGTTTCATATTAACATTTTATTTACTGAAGCCATAATACATATCCTCTCTTACGCTAAAATTTTAAGGAAAATTTTTCCAATAAGAGGAGTCTGGAGGAGTGTACAATAGTGAAGCTAAATGAGGAGTTTTTGACTATTTTGCTAAAGAAGTCACCACCAAAGCTTAAGGATCCAAATAGTTTTACTATTCCTTGCACTATTGGTGGTTTGCATTTAGATAAAGCACTAATGAATTTGGGTGCAAGCATTAACTTAATGCCTCTTTCTATTTTAAGGAAGCTTGGATTGAAAGACCTAACCCTACCATAGTTTCGCTCCAAGTGGAGAGTAGGTCCATCACATACTCGAGGGGAGTTATCGAGGATGTGCTCGTGAGGGTTGAAAAGTTTATCCTTCTAGTGAACTTCTTAGTCCTTGATATGGAGGAAGACAGAGATGTCCCCATCATCCTTGGGAGACCTTTCATGGCCATAGAGAGGACCATCATCAATGTGCAACATGGAAAACTAATTTTGAGGCTTCTAGATAAAGAGATAGTGTTTGATGTGTTTGACGCCATGAAGCATCTGCCTACTCTTTACTCTTGCAATTTTATTGATGTAATCTATCATGATATTGATCATTCTTCTATTATTTGTTCTAGATTATTAGAAGAAGAGGCGCAAAGAGTACTTAAAGAGTTAGGTGAAGAAATTTTAGAGGATTTAGGAGCATAAGGAGCTAGTATGGAGTACAAGTACTAAACACAGTACCAGACTTACAAACCTCTCAAGAGACTAGCCAAACCATTACCCAAGCCATCGATTAAGGAGCCTCCCACTCTTGAGCGCAATCCTTTTCTTACTCATTTAAAGAATGCATTTTCTAAACCCACCTGAGCATTTAGTGGTTATTATTTCTTCTTGCTTGACAGATACCATAAAGGAGAGGTTGTTAAGGGTGCTTTGAGACCACAAGCAAGCCATTGGATGGATTATTGCAGATATCAAAGGTATTAACCCCTCTTTTTACATGCACCACCTTTTTTCACACACTATATTTTGCATGCCATTGCATGGACTATTGCAGATATTAAGGGTATTAATCCATCCTTTTACAAGCACCAAATTCATAGATTGCCCACAACTATCTAGTTTTAAATACTGTAACATTAATTCATATATTTGGAATTTCAAATCCAAATTTATTGTCTAAAAATTGTTGTTTTCTTTTGTTTAAATTCTCAAGAGTATCATTGACCATTTAAGTGAATTTTCAAAGCCTTATTTATTTGTTTGGAAGCAATTACATTCATATCCATCAAAACTATCCAGATGTGTTTCATTTGATTTTTAAAATTGGCATTCATCATTCATACATATTTGTAGTGCATCAAATTTTTAATACTAAGTTTGTTTAACCTTTCAAGAGTATCATTGATCATTCATATCAATTGTGAAAGCACTAAATACCTTAGTTTAGATGAGCTTTAAGTGAAACACATCTTTAAGTGTATTTTGTTTCTTGGGATGCAGATTACTAAATTGTTGGGTTGGTTAAGTGTATCAAGGCTTGTTTTTTCCATATAAAGATTTTTTAAAAGGTTACTCTTCACCTTAAACAAGAAGATTGTGTCTTGTAAAGGCTCCTCTTTACCTAAAAAATATTTGAATTGTAAAAGCTCCTCTTTACTTTTTACCCTAGAAGAAGATTGTATTTGTTTTATAGTTGTGAGTAAACAAATATTAAACAAGTATTTGGAGGGTAAACATAGTCTATCTTTGGGGTAGGCAACAACATTGTGTCTTTGTATTCTATTTACTCTTGTCTTATTGCTTGTTATGTGGTTTAGTTATTAGGTTAATAGTTATGAAATTGGCATGCACATTTACATATGATATTGAATTGAATAAGCTTAGGTGATAAGTTTAACTAATCAAGAAAATTTCAATAACTCAATTCAACCCCACCTTAGGCTTACAGACTGTATACCAATACATTCAGAAACAAAGGTGAACTAGGAACAAGTTTGAAAACCTAACATAGAATGGGGGCCTAGTATAAGTGAACTCAAGACATGGAGCAAAGTTTTATTAGCAAAAATAATATGGATCCTATTTAAGGATCCTTATTCCCTTTGGGATATGTGTGTTCATACCATTATATTGAAAAGGACAACATTCCAAATAATGAAACATGGCCAAAATTGTTCTTGAGTTTGAAAAAACGATTATGAAACTAAAGGAGCCTTTTTATAACTTCTTTAACCATGAAATTAGTGATGGCAAAGACCTTTAGCTTTGGAATGACCTTTGCCACCCTTAGAGTCCTCCTTTAAACCTTTATTTATATAGGTAAATATACAATTCTAAATTTAACATAGACTCCAAAGTGACTTCTATCATTATTCAAAACTCTTAAAAATTGCCTACTATAATAGTAAGAGAACTCTCAAATCTATTTTGATACCAAAACACATTTAACCTTATCCCTTCAGGAAAGGATTAAGTGACTTAGAAGAGTAGCGCATTAAAATGATTTATAAATAGTTGTACTTACAAAATCCTAGAGCCTCCTACCTATAAAGTAAATTAGTATCATTTGATAGGGAATAAATACAACATCCAAGTTTGTAGATTCATTCTTTAGCTATCTATTATCATTAAATTGAAGACTCCAAATAATATTCACCCTCCTATTATGCAAAACTTATGCATTCTTTGTTAAAGGAACCTAGAAACACACAACCATTTATTTTTTAGTTATCCCTATTCTCAGAAATTTAGACATATTCATTGATCCTATCAAATATCTCTTGACTCTTTGCTCCCTTTGATGAATCTATTCCTTAGATCTTAAGAATTACTAAAAAGAAAGCTTCCATCTGGCACTCAAGTTCTAAAATAGAAAAATATCTCTCTAATAAAAAAATTATAACGATAAGGGGTATGCATGAGAGGGATGATGAGTTAACGAGGTAGATCCTTTATATCTTCTTACTGATTATTTCATTTAAAGGTTCCTATATAAAAAATTCACAGGAAGAAGACAATGAGAAAAGCAAATAGGGAAGGAATAGAGATGAAGATAGCTTGTGGAAAATTCTCATTAACAAATTGACACAAATCTCTAATGGTATAGAATGAAGAAACAGTTGGTGAAAATTGTCACCACGTAAATGGAAACTTGCTTTAACTTTTCTTTTTTTCATAAACTCATAACTAATGACTTTTAACTTGTTTTAGTTGTAAGTGACAATTATAGGACTAGTATTGCGAGATTAGTTTTGTTTTTCAATAAGTAGTTTAGCTATTCTTTTCTTTTCTTTCTTGTTATATGGTGGCTGTACATACTCTATTAAATCAATTTACTTATTAATTAACTAGCCTAAAAAATTTAAACATGAAACCAAGAAAATCTAAAATAAAAAGTGAAATTTAAATTATTTTAAACAACATTTAAAAAAGAATCATATCAAATTTTCAAAGTTGGATAATTAAAAAATATAAGAGAAAAAATTCCTATAATTTATTTGTTGAACTAAGGTAGGTTTCAGTCTTTATTTAAGCATGTAGTTGATCTTTTTGTTCAAAAGCCTAATTCTAACCTTATCTCAATCTTTGTTATGTTTACTTTGAAGGTAATGAGCAATCTTTCACCTTTCAAATAATAAAAAGTTTTAAGTAAAAGTTTTAAAAGGTTGCACTTGAGAAGATCTCATTGTTGATTTTTTTATAAGGAAAACTGTTTAATTTGAAATAAAATGGAGGAGGGGACAATAATGAAGAGAGGATTGGAAAATGAATTAGAGATAATCAAGAGAGGAGTAATGACATAACGCGAAAGGATGAACTAAAATCTCAAAAGATGATAATGGAGATCAATAGAAGCCTAAAGAAAAAAAAAGAAAAAGAATGGTGTTTGAAAATTTGGAGAGCTCATTAGAGATGGAATAAAGAGAAAGAAAGAGAGATAGAGAGGAGAAAGGTGCACGATGGGCTTTTAAAGATTGGTAGAGACTTTCATTTTTTTCTTGGAAGTTGTCAAGATGCTAAGGAAATTTAGGCTTTATCAAATTAAAATTAAATGATCAATATATCTGTAACATCCCACTCTCATAGGACACATACCCAACATTCTGAGGAATATTTGAGTACATGCCCCACAAGAGTGGCATGTTAAAGCAATTAATCCACTTCACATGGCATCATTAACAATATATCCGTATCACATGAGATTTTTAAAACCATCTAAAAGACTATTTACATGGTCAAACTTCTACTTCATTTTTTAAAACAAAGTTGTACATTGTAACTTTATAAAGCCAAAAGTCATATCTTTACACATATCAAAAAATGGTTAAAAGCTTAAAGCTTTATATACAAAGGTGCTACAAGAGATGCACTTTAATAAAAAGACCCTAACTAGATCCCTAAACAGTGTCAGCACTAACCTTTGATCCATCTCTCCCCTGGACCACAACTACTAAATCGCTATCTATCAGCTGAGGAGTAGAATTCCTTCAATCTTGAAAAAATCGCAATTAGGGTGAGATTGCGTAACTCAGTGAGTGAACCATCATCGATGTGCTCACTCACGAAATCACTTAAGCATATAAATCATCACTTTCGCATTTATATTTCCTATTACATTTTCACATTATTCATATAAACGTCCACACACATTCATATCATATCGATGTATATCACAATATAGCTCAATCAATCTCATCAAAATATAAATGCAAATGCACATGTGATTTTTCTTCCAAGTTTTACTATGTTGTGTTCGTGTGCCACCTTCATAGTTATGTCATACCCATCATAAATTCCTAATTATTAAAAATTATATTATTTTTCTAATTATATCTATATTATCTTTTTTACATACTAATAACTACTATCATAACTAATAAGTAAAAGACATGAAGATGAAGTTTTACGTAATGGTTTTATAGTTTTATATTAAAAAATGATTAAAAATTTTTAAGAGCTTATATTAAGACCATACATTGAGTTTTTTTTTAAATAGAATAGTTGACAATTTTTAAAGGAATAAGTTTCTATTTTTATGTTTATATCTATTTTTTATAAATAAATGATATATCTTTAAATACAACTATATTTATAAAAGATATTTTATTGCCACTATATATTTAATTTAAAATGTGTATTCATAAACTGTTTACTTTATGTCAAAAACTTATCAAATTTAAATCGTGGATATTCTTAAAAGAGAGTCTAAAAATATAATTAAATGTCTATTTATTAAACTTAAAAATTGTTATACAATACTTTCTTTTATTCATGTATTTTCCTCGTGTATATACAGAAAATTAAATCTTAAGTCTTCCTTTTATTCATCACATGCTCCATCTAAGTACCAAGACTCCAAAAACTCATCTTTAATGCACCTATATTTCTAAAATATCAAACATAACAAAATCATATAGTAGTAAAATAATTTTTTATCAACAAAACTAAGTGGAATCTATGGAAATTATTCCTATTCTTATTAGCATATATTTCATTCCTAGATCTTGTTCTTGGTGCAAACA
>JAOXYD010163458.1:0-23896 GCA_028565735.1 Pinacopodium congolense | reverse complement strand
AAATAAACAAAACTTACTCCAAATTAATACTAAACACAAACAAAACAATAATTAAAATTATACTAAACAAAAACACATAAAATAATATTAAAACACAATAATAACAACCTATTATGCAATAAACACATGCAAAAAACATATAAAAACATAAATAAAAACACACTTATCAGCTTTCCTTTTGTCATACTCTAATCAATACATCTTAGAGACTGTAGATTATGGGAGTAAATGGGTTAAAACAGTAGCGCTTCCAACTAATGACGCAAGAGGTGTATTTTGGTTTTTGAAAATGAATATTTTCACTCGATTTGGAACCCTTATAGCCATTATAAATGATGGAGAAATGCATTTTTGCAACAAATAATTTCCAAGTCTGGTGTTACCCATAAATGGAGAAATCAAGAAAATTTTAGAAAATATCATTAGCTCATCAAGAAAGGATTGGTTCTGAAAGTTGGACGATGCTCTTTGGCCTTGTCAAGTTACATATAAAACCTCCATTGGGATATCTCTGTATAAATTAGCATATAAAAAGTCTTGTCATTTTCTTATTGCCTGTTGAGTTAGAATATCATGCTTATTAGGCTATTAATTTTCTTAATTTTGACTCAAAGAAAGTTAGAGAAGAAAGGCTTTTGCAATTGAATGAGTTGGATGAGTTTCACCTTGATGTTTATGAAAACTCAAAATTGTATAAGGAAAGAGTCAAGAGATGGCATGGTAAGCATATCATTCAAAGAGAATTAAAGTTGGGTGATAAGGTTTTAGTCTATAATTCAAGATTGATGTTATTTATAGGCAAGTTGAGATTAAGATGGATAGGCTAATATGATAGGACTAAGATTTATCCATTTGGGATAATTGAAGTCACTAACAGTCACTCAACATTCAAAGTAAATAGGTAAGAAGTGAAGTTATATGTTCCTAGTGAAGATAAGGAGTCTACTGAGACATTATCACTTTTTAATCCTTATTGATTAGGAATTATCGCAACTAGATGGTTAATTGTGTGTGTATTTGTTTTATTTTGTGTGTTAGGAGATTAGATTAATGTGTTAAAGCCTTTTTAGTGTGTTTAAATTAGGTTAAGATTTCCTTAGTATTTGGTGTGTTTGGTTTGATTTTTGAGTGTTCTTATTTATAATTCTAAGACAAATTTTTGAACATTGTATTGAATTTTGATGGGGCAAGGTTTAGGAAGATTTTTGGTGTAAAATAGGGTTGAAAATATAGAGAAATTAAGTCAATCTGATGAGCTAAGCTTGTCGAATTGTTCCCTAGCCCACCATATTGCTTTGAAAACGCAAGATTAAAATGCTATGTTTTATTCTAATTGTAGAGAACCCTTCTCTTCTCCCCTTAATCCACCAACACTCCTTTTTCTTAATCCTTGGTTCTTACTTGTTTTTGTACCAAATTTAGTGTTGTTGATGTCATTTTGTTAGAAATTTCATTCTTTATCCATTTCTAACATGAAATCACTAAAAAACTCACATAAATCACCTAAAAAATCTAGAAAACTATCTAAATTCACTATTAACGGAAGAGGTATGTTTTTCTATTTTTCTTGAGTTTGAGGCCTCTATTCCATTATATTTTTATATCATTATGTGTCTAAATTCAATAAGCTTTCAATTCATACTAAGTTTGTTGCATTTCATTAATGTCGAATTTTTGTACATTTTCGAATGAATTAAATATTCCTCAAAAATTCGTTAAAAGAATGTTATGACTTTCTTTGCCTTATTTGGCTTACTTTAGTGCCTTTATCAAACAGTTATAGATCAAAATGCTACCTAGGATTGCTTTTGGACAACATTCGAGGAAAGTCTAGCTTCGATTGGGCTCGATTTATAACATGTGAAAATTCAAATTGACTCGCCTTTTACTACAATAATAAATTCTTTTATGAGTGCACCATTCATCTAGATTTTGAGGCTCTGTTCGATGTCTCAAATGCTTTTTGTGTGTTGGGCTGGTAGTTAGTTATCACCTTTGTGGGGCTTATTTATCAGGATTTTTTTTGCGAATTCTTTTCGAACAACGAGGACAAAAATGTGGTGGATACAAGAGAAATCTGTAGTGTCAATAAAGGTACCCCCTATTCATTTGGCTCGTGCTTTTCTTGCTAGATTTTTAAATTTTTCGAATGAAGGGGGTGTTTGTGTTATGGCATGTGATTCAATTAATAGAGATTCCATCGATTCGAATCTTAACTTTTCAGTTGCTAATGTTATTAATGCCTTAGGATTAGCTAAGGAGAACAATCACGCTTATTATGTTACACCTTTAGGAGTAAGGGAGCGTCTTATTGTTGCTATTTTAAATTCCAATGTAGTCCCCAGGGTAAGTGAGTTAAATAAATTTAGGCTTAGTGATGTCTACATTCTCTATAAGTTGCTTTATGGGTTAGGAGTTATTATAAGGATACCATTAGTTGGCTTTATCATCACTTTTATAAGGGAAGTAGGGAAGTTGCATAAACCGAGCAAGACTTTCTACTTTATAAGTCTATTGGGTAGGATCATTCAAGCAACAGGAGTTAATGTTGATATTGAGGTGTTAGTGGATAAGGGTCATTAAACTCAAATTAAAGTTAGTACAATAACATCACATAAGTTTGCTCGAGTATAAGGAGTATGGTGTTGCTTAGTGGAGGGTGAGCAACCTAAGGCACCACCCACTTAAGATGCTTCTAATGCTCCTAAGGAGGAGATGGGTGAAACTTTATCTGAGGCTACATCGAGTGTGCATCCACCTTATCGATCTTCACCTATCGTAACACCTCTACCACCTATGGGCATCCACAATAAGACCTTATGACTATCCTATTGAGGGTGAAGTCTTGACTTTCTTTTGAGATCTCTAATTTGCTTGGTGCAATGGATGCTCCTTTGTATGAACTCGTACTACATATGGATGACATGGACTCTTGCTTATCATTCCTCGAGGAGCATTAGAGAGCCAGATATCAAGATTGTCCTGATGTTTGGTAGTTTTGTTGCATTATTCACACATGTATTGGGATATTTTTTTTTGCTTCATTATGTTTCCCTTTCAGTTTAGAAGTATAGGTTTCGGTTTTATAGTATAGGTTTCTGTTTCAGATTTGATTTACACATTCTGATGTATTTTGTTTCCTTATTATACTTCGATTCCTTGTTATGTGATTGGAGCATTCTTTTGTTCTTCTTTTTCTTTGGTCTTTTTTATGCTTTTAGTTCCTACATATCAAACTGATGGATCATCACGTGCATATCCAACAATTGTACTTCCTTCCCTACTCTACTACTTTATGCATTTCATTTCCTTTATAACTAGTGAGACACTGTTTCTTTTAAGTGTGGGGGAGAGCCTTTAGCATTTACACATTGGGATTGTTTATACACTTAAGTCTATGGGTTTTAACTTATAAACTTTCCTATGGTGAGTCTAAAAGTTTTAAAATTTATCATCAACTTCATAATAGCCTATAAATTGAGGAAACCTTTTACAATTTTGATACGTATTATTTCTTATTTTTCTTTTGAATTTAATTATTTGGCCAATTGGAAATTTTATATGATTAATTTTGCATATTAGGGATGAATGCTTTTAAGTCATTTCATAATTTAGATAAACAATAATTAATGATTGGAAGGATATTCCACCTATAAAATGCAATGTATTAAGTAATTTTGTAACCTCTTTGAAGATACTTTTATCTTTTGAAGAAAAATGAAAAAAATGAAATGAACCCCATGAAAAAAAAGAGAAAAAACAAAAAATTTCTATTTAAATTAAATAAGTGAGCAACTTTTCAATCCATTGACTTCGAACAATATATAAAATCTTAAGGGTGAAGTTGTTGAGTGGTATTAGTAGCTAGTTGGTGGTAGGTGACTCAATTTATGAACCACGAGTTGTTCATGACAAAATATTCACCTTCGTGTTATAAGATTGAGTGATTGCTCAACCAAGCTTGAAAGCTCACATATTTAAATTACATTTTTAAATCAATGAAAGGATGTGAAAGTGTCATAAAGATGATGAATTAAACTCAATGTATTGCCTTTAACATGTGGAATTGATTTTTGTGATTTAGGTTGAAGATTGTAAAGGAATGAAATGATTTAAATGCATTTCAGATTTAATATGATTAGCTAATTTTATAGCACTTCCATAAATCATTGTTTTTGAAGGATGAAGAAAACATTTTCAATAATAGTGTTGTTAATTTTGGATAGATTTACATATATTTATATCCTATTATGAAATTGATGATGAATTAATTTACTTGAGCACAAGCAAAAGCTTAGGGGTCCTTTGGTATTGCTGTGGGTTGTGATTTTTAATTGTAGTTTTGATATATTTGTACTGATTTTTGTGTTTTATTCTCGATTTTTGTGTTGTATTAGTGTGTTGTCTTTTTCAATTTTTGTGTTAAAAACAAAAACCTAAAACTACAACAATACCAAACAAGCCCTTAAGTGTTAGAGAATTGCTTGGGATCAATTTGATTTAGATTTATTGAATTATGACCCTTAATTCAGTGTTTAAATATCCAATTTATGTTTTATAATGTTTTATTTGCAAGAAATGGAGATTATTTGGTGAATTATGAAGATTTGAGCAAAAAAAGAAGAAAAAGGTCACTTTTGAATACAAATAAGTGGGCCTGGCTAGGCCTCTATGTTCCTCTTAGAGGCCCTCATATTAGAGCAGTGATTTGGGAACAATATGGTGGGCTCGTGACAATGCATTTCCTCTAGTTAATCCACTATATTGGAGGTCAAATAGACATATCCACCTTAAATCTCTACAATTGTAGCTTAGGCGTGATATTCATTAATGCCTACTATCTTCTAGTACCAAGTGGGAGGTTGCTAGAGCTGGAACTTAGAGAACAACAACAATGTGACGCATTCAATCATAGAGAATCAAATTTGGGATTAGTGAGAGAGGCTCTTCCTTCTCTCTTAGTTTTTTCTTGTAGCTCTGTAGCTTCAAACACATGTAATTTGAGTTGTAGCGTAATTTCTGAGTTCTATTCATTGGAGCTTGTAGTTGAGACATATATATGAGTTTCTAAACCATCATAGTGGGTTTTCTAACTCTGAGTCTTTTTGTATATACTCTATTATCAAATTAATCAAAATTATTATTCTTAAGCTTATATTCTTGATTTTTTTTTGATTTTTCTACAAGATTGTGTTGATTTAGAAACTGTATTGGATTCTTGAACCAAGTTGGGAGATAAAGACATGCCCAGGATATTTCCTTGGATAATTTTGTAACCTTTAATCTTATTTTTATAGCTTATATTTTTGGATTTGTTAAAACATGTTGTTAAAGTTATGTATTTTTTATTCTTTGATCAAGATGTGTGGCTAAATCATTTTTATTGCTAAGAATTTGTGTATATAATTTAATAGAGCTTAAAGGCATGTAAAAGGGTTTGATTTTTGTTTATTAAGGATACGAAATTTTTTATTTTAAGTTGGCCACTTCAGAATAAAGTTAAAGATAGTTTAAACTTGAGAAATCATCTTAGTTTGTTGGAAAACTTAATAAACAACACAAATTAAACAATGAATGACTAAATTTTGTTTTCCTTTTTAGAGCTAGAGATCTAAGACTGCAAATCCAAAAATCAACTTCTTAAAATTAAAGCCTATTAAGGCATAACCAAACATTAAATTAAGATTAATAGAGAAAAGGCAAAGTCTTAACTATAGCTTTGTTTTGATTTTGTGAAGAAATTTTAGATCAACCCTTAAAATTGTTTAAAACATTGTTAAATTTTCAATCACTAAATCCTTGCCTAATTTTCAAATTTGGAAATTTTTAGAAATTTTTTAAAGCAACTAAAAATCATTGTTTCGAGCTTGTAATCAAATTATTTGAAATTTCCTAAATAATTATGATCTAATTAACTTAGAACTTAATCATTTTCCCTGTGGAATCGACATTTAGACTTTAAAATACTCCGCTTTCTTATTTGTTTGATAGGTACACTTGCCTTAATCACAATGGTTTTCAAAGTAAAATCATTTAAAGCATTGCAATTTTCATAATCATATAACCAAGGAGCAACAATAATCTATAATTTTTTGAAATTTTTTTTTCTAATTCATATTTTTAGTTATGCTTTTGGTTTTTTAAATTAATGAAAAAATGATTTTAAATAACTTCATGTTTTGGATGATCAATTCTCTATGATCATTATGGCATTTCATTTCTAAAATGAATATTTCTAAGAAAATTTTTGCGTCTTTTATTCCTTTTCATTATCTTTGTTAAAATTGAAATAAAATGAAAAGAAAGTGTAAAGAAAGAAAGAAAGGAAAAGAAAAAGTGTTTTAAAAATGAATTAAAAGTGAGCAAGTTTTCATTCACTCCACTGGCTTCAAACCAATTGGTTGATGTTAAAAGTAAGAGTGTTTGGAATAAGGAACACTTAGGAGCACAAAGAAAAACTAAGGAAAACTCAAGAGAGAAGTCAAGATCCGCCTCTTGATCTAAAATGGCCTGTCCTCGTTATGATTCCTATCTCCAAAGGGTTAAGGACATGCCACATTATTCTTGCTAGGCAAGGCATTCATTGTCAAGTAAGTTTGAACTAAAATTGTGGAGATTTGGGGGAAATTTTGTTATTTTACACATATAATAATGGTTGGACTTCGAAGAACAAAGGTGTCATTAATAGGCGGTGGAAATGTTGTTAAAATTTTGATGATGCATCCTTCAATGCGAGTTGTTGGGGACATAAATGTGGGTTAGTCTAGACCTATATGGAGGGTCTGAAAAGTGACCATTTGCATCCTTTTGCATAGATCCTAAGTTATGAACATCAATATGGAAGTTAAAGATTTCCATATAATAATTAAACACTTAAGCTCTAAAATAAGGGCCAAAATACAACAAAAATCAATTGAAAACACAATCAATAACCCTTAACAGGTTGTTTGTGGATTTGATTTTAGCTACTTCATTTATTTTAATTAGTTAATAAATTAGTTAATCATTTTTTAGTAAGTTAGATTACAATGATAAGAATTCTTTAATGATTATAATCCTTATTGATCGATAAGACTCCTAATAGCCATACTATATTATGAAAGGTGCACTTGTATCATTACATGTTTTATATTGTTATTAGTATTCTTTGATCTATTTTTATTTCAAACTTTGGTATGCTTATCACACATCATAGAACTCATCCTTTTAAAGTAGCAAATCTTCTATAGGGTGATACCGGGACTTTGGGTTCCTCAATTTTGACTAGTAAGTTATATGGTTGAGGATAATTTACAAAATAATTTTCGAAATAGGACTCAAGGTTATAGAAAAAAAAAACTTCCCTCAAAATAATATTTCTTACATTTCAATAGTAAGATTTTTTTTTAAAAGTTATTAAAATCCTATTTTTTCTTTAACATTTTTAGAGAATAATTTACATCTTCAAAGCTAAAGATTTTGATCTTTTTCTTAAAAGATTGTATTAGTCCTAGATGGCACTTAAGAGGGAGGGGGAGGGTGAATTAGGTTCTTAAAAATTTCTACAATGAAGAAATCCTAGCTTTACCTACTTTTGTGGAAATTGATTGTAGAAATAGGTAATAATAAACGTAATAGATAAAATAAATTCAATATACACAATTTCAAAAATAAAAAACTTCTATATTTAATAATAATATAAGCACAATTTATAAAACAAGAAACAAAATTAATAACTTAAAAATTAAACTTAAAAAAGCATAAAAGTAAACAGTTAAGTGAAGAAGAAGATAAATATATTGATACTAGTCGAAAGCTATCCACTCGCTACTATATCTAGTCCTTGAAAAAACCTTGTTGAGATTTTGCATTATAATCAAAAGAACAATGTTCGAAATTCAATTCATTTTCTCGGCTCAAAGATAACTTTTTCAATCCTTTTTCAAAGGTTTAAGGATAATATTTTTGTCACAACTATACTATCACTCAAATTCCACTTAAAAGAATCTTATTCAAGAACAAGTTGGTGTTTTTTAGAGGCTTACAAGACTGGAGATAGATGCAGAATTTCATAGACAAAGCCCCCACACAAGACACATCGAAACAAACTTCATATACTAAGCTCTTCTAAGCATAAAACACTTTAATGCTTAATAATAGATTATCAAGAACTAGCATCTATGTAATAAGGTTAGCTAGTGTTTAAACACATAGAGATAGTATGAGTTAAAGCTATTTCTATTGTTATGTATAAGAAAAATAAAAAGAAATAAAAATCTCATAATTTTCACGAAATGAAAAGAAACAAAAAATGTAGATCACTAAATTAATGATAATGAACTAGAATACAAAATAGTAAGGAAGTGAATAACTAAAATATCAAATGCATTAAAGAAGCTAGAATGCAAAATAGAAATGAATAGATAACATAGAAAGAAAGCCAAGTAGAAGATATTTATGGGATTCAAGAATTACAACTGATCATTGAAAACATAAAGATTGTGTTTTGCTTAAGATGCTAACCTACAGACGTAGTCAGGCTCTTATATCCTATGTTCCTCAAATTATAGATAAATTTTATATGATGGAAAACTTCTCTCTAATAATACGATAACCTAGGATATGATCTCTAGATTCAAAGGCATAATAACATTAAATACTAAGGAATGACTAACCTAAAACACATTCGTACAATCTTGGATTATGAGATGAAATTCTAGGCTATATTGATTAAGTTTTACATAAAAAAATCAATTAACCTATTGCTACTTATGGTATTCACTATTGAATTATAGATCAAAGGATTATACCTAGCAATTGAACCAGAAATCACTAATAGGATGGCCATACCTATAGAAAATTATAGCCCAATCTTAGCCTAAAACACAATGCCTAATTAAAAGCAATTCAATTCTCACTATTATAAGCCCATTAGTCCTTCAACATCTTCTTATCCAAAAGAAAATTAGCCTAACATATTGAAATTAGTCAAAATAAAAAAATAAATGACAAGAAAACATACTGAAACAATAAATAAGAAGGTTGGAATTGAAAGCAACATAATTTGTTCATCTAAAATCATAAGTTCATACATTATTAAAAAAGAAATCAAATGCAAAAACATAACCCAAACATAATAATAATAAGAAAAAACTTTAATGACAACAATGGAAAGCATAAACAAACTGTTTACCTAAATGACTAACAAGGTTATCTATGGATAATCTCTAATTATAACTTAAGGGATAACATAAAAACTCTAAATCAATCTAAGAAAATAAGAAGAAAATTGATGACTGCCTAAAAAGAAATGAAAGCTACTAAATGTGGCCTCCTTTAATCCTTAAATAAGCCAAAATTAAGGTTGGAAATGTTTTGTAGAGTAAAAGTCTAAATAGTGGTTTGGATTTGACTTAAACGGTCTTTGAATGAATCACCTTTAAAGAAGATGGAAAATGGGATTAATGACAGTTGTATTTGACTTAAAAGGCATCATTCAAGTGATGCGCAAACCACTATTTAAGTCCTATATTAGTAACTACTTTTCCCATTCTGTTTTAAATCACTCCCAAACTTTGTCTTTTAATCTAGTGTTTATGTCCTAAGGTTAAATCTGCATGTAAACCCAAAATGAATACAAATTAAGCATTTAAATATAAAAATAGGGATGAAATCACATTAAAGCACATATGGAATACCATAAGATGCTTCCTTATCAGTTACTTTCTATGCTCTTGGATGATGAAAAACAATGTAAAATGTCAAACTGTCAATTGCAAATTAATTTGGAACAATCTGGAGCATTAAACATATGTCATTATTGTAAAATAGTCATTGTAGCATGATTTATGTTCTTTAGTAGTGATTTCTTCAATGATCAATAATGTTGATAAAAGTACTTTGTACCACTGTTGATAGCTAAATCAGAGACTTCCATATGGGTTAACAGTGAAGTCATTTCACTTCTCTAAAATTGCCTTTAATCCCTTAGAAATACACATAAACTTGTCCAAAGTAATTGTAAACAACCATAAATCAATTCTAACATTATAAATACTTCCTAAACTTACAAATACATCCAAAACCTTTCTAAAAACATTTTTAACTCACCAAGAGGATTATTCAAAACATTTAACATAGAATTCCTCTTGATTAGGCAACTTATAAGCATATTATAAATTATCAATGTCATATGCATGAATGAGCCTTATTAAACACCAAAAGCGAACTAGGTAAATTTTACAATAAAAGTTACAAAATTAATGTATATAAATACTATTTTAGTGTTTCAAAAACTTAAGCCTCAAAGAATTCTTCATAAGTTCTTTCTTAATTCCAAGACTCCATATCCAAATTCTTCTATACTTTATCTTAAACATCTATCATTTAAACACTTAAAACATGATAAATATTAGTTCAAATAATGTTTTGCCATCATAAAAATAAGGTTAACTTCTCTTTCTTTAATAATATCCCCCTTTTGGCTAATGACAAAATCACGTGATGTTATACACTTAAAAAAACCACACATCATTTTAAAATATTAAAAAATAACACTTAATCATCATTCAACATATAATTCATTTCTCAAATACAAAAACATTTAAAAAATTTCATCTTTTCACACAAAAGTATCGCAAGCATTAACTCCTTAATTTAACTAACTCACCCTAAAATTCATTTTACCGGAAAAAAAAACCATTTTAAAGACTTTATATTTTTCACACAAAAGTATATCAAATCCCTAAAGTAACAGAGTCCCCTTAAATTTATCATAATCACGAAAGTCTTTTCATGAAAGATAACTTCAACTACACAAAGTTAAAATAAATTGGAAAATTCCCAATAAATTCATGTATTAAAAATTTCGACTACTCCCTTTAGTAAGACATAATATCACATACATCTCTACTTACTTTTTAGAATCATCCAAAATGGTCAAAATAAACATGTAGCAAATTTTTAAAAACTCAAATCCTAAACATTAGTTCATAAAAAAATCATGATCATGAAACAAGGATTAAAAGTCACAAAGAGTTACCAATTATTTTGCCTAGTTTTAATTAAAAAATGTTATATCATTTGCAAAAATTCAAACCTAAAAGAATCATTACAACATATTAACCTCACTGTAAAAGGATTTAGAAAGCATGAAGCTCCCCTTTCATAAAATGTATTAAAAAAGGATGTATTACTTGCCTTTTCCGAAAATCAGCTTAATAATTTTTTTTTGCAAGGCTTAACAACTCAATTTCTTAATGGAAATCCAAACAACTTAATTCCATCTTTAAACATCTCAACAATTAAATCATCATATTTCACAACCAAAATTTTGATTGTTAATGATATAGTCAATGTTAGGAAAAAGGACTTATCAAACATCATCAAGGATAATTTCAAAAGATTAGAAAATCATCAATTTCTTCACACCTTACCAAAAATCATGTAATTACAACATTTAAGTCCCCTTAAGTGAAATAAAATTTCAAGTTCACAAAATAGTCGAAAATTCATGAATGCAAAGAGCTTTTCAATAAAATGATACTTTGATGGATATAAAAATTTCATAAAGTTTAAAAAAAAGGAAGAAGATTTGAATCCATTAAGTAATGATTTAAAATACAAAACTAAAGAGTCAACCAAAATGAATGGAATTTTTTACATATGCAAATTTTAAACACGTGAGAGCAAAGCAATAAAATTATGAACCGCCTTTATCATTCAAAATGGTGAAAATAGTTCCTCATAAAATTTTTAATGAAGTGTAAAATCACCAACTTTATCCATAAAGCATCTAGGCACTTAACTTTAGCCAACTATTTAATCACTAAAATTATTCTAAAAATATCTAGGATCAGTTATTCATAATTCTAAAATATCAATCATAATTTAAATAATCAATCACATTTATTTCATTTTTAGAATGACGGCAAGGTGCACCTCCTTTATTGTACATCACCAAATTTCTTGAATTCTTCTTCCTTTTTTAACAATGCATTTTTTTTAATTTTCATCCCTTTATGCTCCTAGAGATATGCTTGATGGATCTAAAAAAATGAACTCAATGAATTTTTGATACCCACATCATCTTAGGTCCTTGAATATTAGTGGCATACTTATCTCAACCATATGATGAAATATTCATATTTTTAATTCTACCGTAATAAAAAATGAGAGATTTGTCCATAATAGCAACAATAAGTAAAAAATAAAAGAGCTCTATATGCACTCCTATAATCATTTCTAAACCTAAAATTGTTGTAAGACCATGGTTGGAAATTTTACATAGATTGAGAAAATGAGTTTCTATCATTAATCCTTTTCTGAGTAAATCTTTTTATTTTAGTCTTATGACTATATATGAATATGTGATGCCTTTGCCTAGATTATGGCTCGATAGATTTTGCATTTTTTACTATGATACAAAGTTGGAGTTTCATCTTCTAAATTCTTTCGCTTAACAAAAATGGTCTTGCTACAAGATGGTCTAGTTTCATTACTATGACCTAAACCACGCTTTTCAATAGTTAATTTTTAGGCACTTAGCTTGTTCTCTATTTTTTTTTTACCTTTCGTAAATTTTTTAAGTGATTCCTAAAGGTTTTCTACTTCTTTCTTTAATTACATGTTTTCATTTACTAGGCTATCATTATCCTTATTGATTGATTCTAATTCTTACATAATTCTTTTATTTCTTTAATTTATATTCATCTACTTCTTCTAGAGATTTCTTATGTCTTGCATGAAACTCCTTACTCTTCCTAGTCAATTCTTCTATATGTTCTAACACTTCTTTGTAAGAATATTCAATTTCACATTTGTTTTCACTAGTTTTAGAATAAGAAGAACTTACCTTATCTTGTTCCATAAAACAAACTATAGTCGTATCTTCTTCATTTTCAAAGTCGCTTGATTCGATACATATGGCCTTTAACGCTTTCTCTCTTTGGAGGTATGGGCATTGTGACCTCAAATGACCTTTATAATTGATTTTTAGAGAAAGACTTACCTTTTCTACACATAGATGCCTTCCTTATGAATCTCTTTAATCTTCCTATAATAAGGGTAAGTTCATTTTCCCTTCCAAATAAGGATTCTTCATTTTCACTTTCCTCCTTTCTTGTGTTATTAAATATTCTTCCTTTTGGGCTTAGATTACTCTTTTTAATTCTTCTTCATTTTCATCAAATATGTTAATAATCAGCCAAAAAGTTTGTCAAGGGGGAGAATGTTGAGGTCCATCACTTACTAAATTACAATCACCTTAGCTTACCATGATTTCGGTAAAGACCAAAAAATCATCCTAGCAAGCTCAACATTTGAATAGGTCTTACCTAGACCCTTAAAACATTAAATATATGAAGAAAAATTGGCATAGGCTATACATATGTCTTTGAAAGGGATTCATTTTATGATATTTTCATATGAGTTTCAATGTTATTTCATTCTTATTTTAGTGTTTAAAAGTTTATTTGTGTTCATATTAAGTTTATATGTGGATTTAATCATGGAACGCAATTACAAGTTGAAAGGAAGAAGTTTGGAGAAAAAATGGAGCAAAAATGAGCAAGAGAAGGTATGTCTGGGACATCAACAACAATTGTCCTAGGCTGTCATTAAAGGTGCAGCACCCACTATTGAAGGACGATCCTCAGATCCTTTGATAATGGTTCAAATAGGGTGTCACTGAATGTCTAAGAAAAGGAAAAAAGGGGCAAACTCAAAATTTCACTTCCCAAAAGTACTAAAACTATAAGAAGATGAATAAATACTAGATTGGGAGTAGATTTCAACAATTTTTAGGCTCCCACTTAGGGCTGTCAAGTTTTTCTCTTATTTCCTTGGTTTTAGAGTTATATTAGCTATATTCTCATATTGTTTTAGTTTCTATCCTTAGATTGATGTTATATTTGTAAAGTTGATAAGTGTGATTTTAGGTTATGTTTCTAGGTTGTTCTTAGGTGTTTTAAGTGCGTCTTTGGGTGTTTTAGCTTTAGTTTATTTGATCTTTTGCATCTTTTGCATCTTTGCATGATCTGTGAAGTGTTTAAGTGTTTCTTTGTTTTTTTTAGTGTTTAAGGGTGGATTTTGAGCTTATTTGAGGGATAGTTTGATACACATTGTTGCTTGCTTTTGCAAGCATCAGAATTTCGGAGTGGGGTATTTTTCCGTTGACTTTGGTGGCTTGCTGGGAAACGTTTAGAGATCAGATGGCCATGAAAATTGGTGGAGAGCAAGCTCAAGATGTTAGGAGTCTCTAGTTCAAATTTCAAGTCAATTAGATGTTCAGAGAAGATGGTATGGCCAAAAGCATAAAGGGTGTTCAGAGCTGTCAAGATCAGCTCACGATCGTGACAGAGGTTTAGAAAGCTCCTGAACAAGTCCTGAAGTCCCCAAAATGATCTATACAATAGCACAGCTTCAGATTCCACAAGATCTTGTAAGAAAATCAGAGAACATTCAAGAATATGATCACTAGAACAAGAACTTTGATTAATCTGAAAAGCAGAAACAATACAGCATTAATCTAAGTTTACAAACCCCCTATGATGGTTTAGAAACAAATATATAAATATATATATATATATCTTAGCAACATTCTCTAACGAACAGCAACTCAAAACACATAATATAACCTAAATTACAAGTGTTTGAAGCTACGAAACTCTAAGAAAAACTAAGAACGAAGAAAGAGTGATTCTCTCTCTAAATTTCATATCTAAATTCTTATATTTTATTCATGTTTTTATTGTTGTTTTTTCTATTTTTACAGTTCCTACAGCCTCCCACTTGCACTTGCAGATAAAAAGAGCACTCCTATGCCAAAATTTTGGAGATTTGAGGTTAATATGTTTGACTAGTCAAAACTTGGCTCTTCCTTAAGTACTATTCATCGAGGCAATCTAGGAGCCCGCCGTTAATCATCGATGGCACCCTAGGAGCTCAATGTTATAAGCTGATTTTCAATTTTACTTTTGACAAAACTTCCATATTTTTACTCTAATCTCCATTTTTAAGCTCCATCATGCAAAGTAAACATAATAACATATAAATTGAACATTTAAGCATCAAATGACATCCAAAAATACTATAAATTTAACCTTAACAACTCTCCTAATCTTAAATGTTTGCTTGTCTTCAAGCAAACAAATCATTCAACTTTCTTAAATTAGTACATAATTATAGAAAAATTAATTCAAGATTAACAACATCATTATTAAAAATGTTTTCTAAATCTTTCAAAAATATTGACTCATCTAATTGTTATATAATCAATTATTCATATCAATTCGCAAATGCATTTAAATCATTTCCTTCTTTTTCAACCTTTAATTCACAAAAATCAATTCCACATGTAAAAGGCAAATATAATGAGTTTAATGCATCAACTTTCTAAACACTTTCACATTCTTTATTTTAAAATTTATTTAGATAACTAATTAATTAAATATGTGAGAAACTTAGTTGAGAAGTAGCTCAATATTTCAATGTGAAGGTGAACATTTGGTCTTGATCAACCCTTGGCTACTTAATTGAGTAATATGAAATCAACTAGCAATTTGCACCACTCATAACTTCAACCTTATACACATATATATATTGTTTGCTACTTTTCTTTTCTTCTTTTTATTTTATTATATTATATTTTTCTCTTTTTTCTTTATGTTCCCCTTTTTTTATATACATATATTTGTAAGATTAGAAATCAACGGAGTGAATTCTGCTCACTTTTTTAATTAACTAAGTTATTTATTCTAATGAAAAAAGGTTTTTAAATGAAGCCACAAAATTACTCACTAAGTTGCATTTTATATGTGGAATATTGTTCTAATCATCAGGTATCCGTTGTCCAAATTATAAAAAGAGTTAAAGGCATTTAGTCATTAATAATCAAAATTAATCATATAACATTTCAAATTGTCAAAATAAGTACATTCAAAAGAAAAAATGGGCAATAATAAACATCAAAATAAAAAATTTCAACAAATTATAGAATAGTAAAACAAAATCGATAAATTGATATATTATCAAACAATAAATACTCAAGTATGCTTATCTAACATTTCCTTCCCCTAAACTTAAATTTAACATTGTCCCTAATGTTCATAAATCAACAACTAAGCATAAGATGCGAGAGAAAGGAAATGAATACACTTGTATAAAAATGTGAGCGTGAAAGTTCTTTGTTGATGTGAATTACAACAATCTGAAAAGTAAGGAAAAAACATCAAAGAACTAGAAACAGAAGAAAATACACAAAATTGAAAAAAAAAAGCACTAAAACACACTAAAAGAAACACAACACTAGTATGCTGAAAGCACATCATTTTATTGAAAGCACATGAAATCTTACTTTTATAGTTGGGTTGCCTCTCAACAAGTGCTTCTTTAAAGTCTTTTTACTGGACCTTAGCATTAGGGAGTTTTCAACCTAAGCTTAGTTCTAACACTTAACTTCTCATCCTCATCCTTTGAATAATGACAAACCAGTTTTGGAAGGATACCAATAAAAAAGGTCCTGAATTCATGAGTCTTACCTTGAACAAAGAATTATGGTAAAAATTCTAGGTAGACAACTTCTCCTCTCGAATTAAATGCTAAAATACCTATGAAATCTAAGAACTCAGATGCTATCTTTGACTCTTCATTTATCTTATTTTCATAGACCTGGAATTGATGCTCACATTCAATAGTGTCAAAAACTGATTCACCTAAAGTTGATGCTGACTCACCACTTTCACTTGCTAGCTTAATTGAATCTGTATGATCAATTTCCCTAATTGATTCTAAAATTTTCTCCATGGTTCTTTGATCATGCTCAGGCTGAGAAGGAGTTTATAAATAGGAAATGAATGCAGCCTTATTATGCCAAGAATAATCAAGATGATCCATCTAACTAGAGGTACACTCATCTATACATTCAGGATACTGTTGATTAGAAAAAGGTGAAGGTTGTTTAAAACTTGTTGGATTAAGGAAAGAATAATAAGGGTAACCCTCAAAATAGCGGGTATAGATTTCATCAAAATATTTGAGTTGATTTGTCCAACTATCAACTGGGTTAACTTCAACTTCAAGCTCATACCATTGGTAATCATACTAATGGTCTTATTGCCTCCACATATTATTGATAAATCAATTAAGCTACCAAAAGACACCCCAACAAAATCAAAGATGATAACAAAAACAAAACAAAGAAAGAAACCAGAATATCCCTACTATTACAATTCACTTCCCACACAACGACGCCAAAAACTTGATTGTGATTGACCTTACATAAAATTAACTTAAATTAATCTATATTTAAATGCATAATTTAACAATTAATTCAAAGCTGACTTATCAACAAGCATACCGGTCGAATAAAGTAATAAAGTGGAGTATATTTAAGACTCCAAGTATTGATCCTATCGGAAAGTTTATATGATGTAAGTACTAGATCAATCAGATTACAGTTATTTAAAGAATATCTAATTAATTAATTAAAAAGGTGAAAAACACTTAACTATCATAATTTACCTCAAACTTTGAAATTTTGAATTATAAAATGACTTCTAAATTACTGTAAATTATAAGATTGTGGAATTCAACTAATGATTAGGTGATTAATGAATTAATTGAGCTTTAAACAAATTTAATTGCTGGATTAGAGTTACTTCACTAATTTAAGACAAAACTATGGTTAAGACTTATGCCTTTTCTCCATTAAACCTAGTTTAAAGTTTGGTTATGCTTTAAATCTAGTCAATGAGTTTTAATTTCAAGAATTTGCAGTCTTAGATCTCTAGCTCTCACAAATAATCAATGTTTGGAGATTCATTGATTGATTTGTGTTGTTTATTGATTTTTTCAACGACTTACATTGATTTCTCAAGTCATATATTATCTTTCACTCTAATCTTAAGTGATTAGCTCAAAATTAGAACTTTAAGACCTTCAATTTTAAAAAAAAATCTTAATACATCCATTCAAGCTCTCTTAAAACATTAAAACACCAATCCTAAGCTAGAAAATGGATTTAACCACACATAATCATCAAAGCATAAAAAACATGCATCTTAAGCCATATACTTTGACAAATACAAAAATATAAGCTAAAATAATTAGTTTACAAGTTACAAAATAGGTTTAAAATGCTCCTATACAAGTCTTGAACTCCCCAACATGATCTGGACAGCAACATAGCTTCAGATTCCACAAGATCCTGTAAGAAAATCAAATAAAATTTAAGAATATGATCATTAGAATAAAAACTTTGATAAATCTGAAAAGCAAAGAAAATACAACATTAATCTAAGTTTAGAAAACCCATATGATGGTTTAGAAACAAAGATATATATCTTGGCAATGTTCTTCATCAACTAGTAACTCAAAACACATATTATAACTCGAATTACAACTGTTTAAAGCTAAGAAACTCTAAGTAAAACTAAGAGAGAACGAAGAGTAATTCTCTTTCTAAATTTCATATATGAATTCTTATGTTTTATTCATGTTTTTGTTGTTGTTTTTTCTATTTTGATAGCTCCAAAAACCTCCCACTTACACTTTGAGATAAAAAGAGCACTCCCGAGATGCAATTTTGGAGATTTAAGGCTGATATGTTTAACTAGTCACAACTTGACTCTTCCCTAGGTACTGTTCATTGCGGCACCCTACGAGCCCGCTGTTAATCATTAATGGCACCCTGAGAGCCCGCCGTTATAAGCTAACTTTCAATTTGAATTTTTATAGAACTTCCATATTTTTACTCCTTTATCCATATTTAAACTCCATTCTTCAAAGTAAATATAATAGCACATAAATTGAACATTTAAGTACTTAAATAGGGTTAAATTGATATCAAATAACAAAAAAAAATACTAAAAATTTAACCTCTAACAGAAATCTTTGCCTGACATTAGTGTAAGAACCATTTCTCGATGCATGAGCATGTAGATGATATGCATATGAATGTGTAGATCGAATGTGCATAGATTGTGTACTATAATCATGATGTAATGATTTTGAATTTGTAAAGAAATAATGTCTCTTGTTGGGGGCATGTGCATTTCTCCTAGTTGTAGATTTTGAAGCATACATGAAAGCATGATGAATGCTCCTAGATAGAGTTCTAAAAGATGACAAACCATTATCAAAAGATGACCTAGGAACATGCTCTTCATCTAAGTTTTTTCCTTTTACAAAAATAGTTTCAGCAATAGGAGTTTCATTTCCTTGAATAAAGCTTAACCTACATATATCATTAGAAATCTTTTAGCCTCCTAGGATGCAATCTAAATTTTCTTTACCCTTTATGAATTTAGACAGTAATTATTTGAGGGCATCCAATTCCTTCTTCAAAGATTCATTTTCATGCGTCAACTTATGTTCATTGTCATGCATACAAACATCTATACTTTTATAATCTAACATGGCATTCAATTCGTGCTTTAATCTATCAATTTCTAGCATGCATTCATTCTTAGATTCTAACATGTCATGAAATTAATCTTTCAACTTCTCATTTTCTAATCTAAAGTCATTCATAAATTTCATGCATTCTTTATGTTTAAAGGATAATTTCCTCCTTCTCAAGGTAGTACACTCTAAGACTTTGACTAATTCATCATAACTCAAACCAGCATCAATAATGCTTTCATTCTCATCATCATTAAAATAGGAAGAAGATTTCATCCTCACTATCATTTAAAACGCTTTCTTCTTTACTTGATGTCACTTTCTTAACTTTAAAAGCCAAGTTCTTTATTCTTGACGAAGCTTCCTCTTCTTTGGATTTTGAATCTATCATCATCATCTCATGAGTGAGCAGTGAACCTAATAATTCTTTCAAAAGTAAAATGTTAAGGTTTTTAGTCTCTTGGATGGTGGTTAGTTTTACCTCCCATCCTTTCGATAAATATCTCAAAATCTTTCAAATAAGTTCAACATTTGAATTTGTTCTTCCAAAACCCTTTAATGCATTTATGATACTATGAATTTAGTATACATGGAAGAAATGGTTTCATCATGATGCATTGAAAGCAATTCATATTGATGAATGAGCAAAGACATCTTACTCTCTTTTACCTTCTTGATACCTTCATGAGTGACTTTTAATGTATGGAAAATTTCTTTAGTTGTTTCATACATAGACAGCCTGTTAAATTTATTTCTACTTAATTCACAAAACAAAAGATGAATAGCTCTACTGTTTAGTGAAACTTTTCTTTCATCTTCTACATTCCACTCATATTTCACTTTAAGAACTTTAAACCATTCTCTATCTTAGTAGGAATGTATGGCCCTTTATTCACTATATTCCATAATTAAGCATTTTCAGCTTAAAGGAAATAATTCATCTTAATTTTCCAATACAAGTAATCATTTCCATCAAAGATAGGCGCCCAACTAATGTTTTGACACTCATGACTAGATGAACCTAGCAAATGTTCCATGATAGATTCTTACTCACATTTGTGCTAAAAACTAATTCAATTGTGAGACCTAAACCCTAATACCAATTGCAAACCCTAAGGCACTCAAGGGGGTGAATTAAGTAATAAAAACTTTCTTAACAAATTTAAAATTAACACCAAAGCCAATTCAATTCAAGAGATATGAAAAAGTCAATGCCAAATTGATAATAGATAAATTAATAATCAAAACACACAAGAAGTAAAACGTAAAGAGAAAAGGGAAGAGAAAGACAAAAATATTTATAAAAATTCCCCTACCTTAAAGATAGGTTAAGTCTTCTCTCCAACTACTTGTTGGATATCGTTCTTTACTAATAACTTAAAAACAAATACAATATTTTTCTAGGGTGAAGAGTAACCCTTACAACAGAAATATTTTTCTAGGAAAAGAGAAGACTTTACAACCCAAATCCTTCAAGGAAAAGAAAAGCCTATAGAAGACATAATCTTCTTGTTTATTGTGAAGATAAATCGTATGATCGATATTTATGTGGAAAAGTGGAGCCTTGACACACTTAACAAACTTAAAAATTAAAATAACCCCTTCACAAGTAAGTAAAAATACGCAAGCCCTACCCAGAAAATGAGGGCCTTAGAGAAATTGAGGAAAGAAAGGAGAAACGGAAAGTCGCGGCAGCGTGACAGAATAAAAGGGAGAGATTTTAGCAAAACGTGAGAGAGGGACGTAAAAAGAGAACGAGCGGAGACAAAAAAAAACATAGAGGCGACAGAAACAAGGATGTGCACAGAACATCTAGCATGGTAGCTAATGCACAACAGTTCGAGACTCAACAAGATAGCGCCCTAGGAAGGGTTAATGAGGTTAGTGTTTCTTCCATTAATCAAAGATTAGACGCTTTAACTTCTTTGGTGGAAAAATTGGTTGTAGGACAAATTCAACAGGTCAAGACGTGTGGTATTCACTCCATAACGGGTCATGCGACAGACATGTGTCCAACTCTTCAAGAAGACCCCAATGAGCAAGTAAATGCCGTAGCAAGATTTCCAAGATTGCCACAAAGGAGATATGATCCTTACTTGAATCACTATAATTCAGGCTGGTGAGATCACCCTAATTTCAGTTATGGCAATAAGCCACCAGGATTTCAGTCAGATCCATCTCCAATGAGATCAAAAATTCCACCACCTCAAGCGTTATCATCTTCTAAGCCATGTATGTCTTTGGAAGATATTATTAAAAGTCTAACTACTAACACTCAAACTTTTCAATAGGAAATGCGGGCCAATATCCAAAATCTGGAACACCAAGTGTCCCAATTAATATAGCCATAAGAAAAATGGAAGCTAGAAAGGGCAAGCTCCCTACCCAAGTAGAAACTAATCCAAGGGAAAACACTAGTGTCATAACAATTTGAAGTGGAAAAGAGGTGAAAAGTTATATACCTAAGGAGCAAGCAACTAAAGAGCCTCAACCTAAAGAGAACAATACACCTTCAAATGAATCAACAAAGGAGGTAAGTAATGAGTTGGTTCACACAAAACCTAAAATTTTGATTGCCCCACCTTTTCCTAGCTAGTTGGAAAAACTAAAGAAGGAAGATAAAGAAAAGGGAATTTTGGAGACCTTTCGCAAAGTTGAAATAAGCATCCCTCTACTAAGTGCCATTGATCAAATACTAAGGTATGGAAGATTTCTTAAGGATATGTGCTCTAAAAAGAAAAAGCATAAGCTTGAGGGAAAAATTGTAGTTGGTCAAAATATGTCGGCTGTCGTGCAAATGAAAGTACCTCTAAAGTGTGGAGATCCAGATATGTTTGCTATATCATGTATTATTGGCACAACTACATTAAAAAAATCTATGCTTGATCCAGGGTCTTCAATTAATGTCATGCCATTTTCAGTTTATAGCCTGTTAAATTTAGGATCAATGAAGGCAAAAAATGTAGTAATTCAAATAGCTGATAGATCCATTATTTATCCTGAAGGCATGATTGAAAATATTTTAGTTAAAGCGGATGAACTTGTTTTTCCTGTTGATTTCTATATTGTGGATATGGGTGATCATGTATCTCCTGATGCTTCTATTATTCTTCTAGGAAGTTCATTCATGAAAATAACAAAAACTAAGATTGATGCTGATTTAGATATTTTAACTTTTGAATTTGATGGTAATGTAGTCACTTTTAATATACTAGATGCCATGAAACACCCAGATGACCATAATTTTGTTTTTCATGTTAGCATGATTGATGCTATTGTACGAGAACATTTTAAAAGTGATTTAATGCAGGGTAAGTTGGAAGTTGTTTTATGGAACAATCTAACTGATAGGGATGTCGAATTGGAAAGTGAGATTGAGCTCAAAGATGCTATTATGACACTTTCATCCATACCAGAGATAAAATATAGGTCAGTGAATAGTTATATTCAGTTACCCACTATTTCTGAAAGAATTCTTCCTTCTGTTGAACAAGCTCCTAAGCTCGAGTTGAAGCCAGCACCTACCCATCTCAAGTACATGTATTTGGGAGAAGGTAAGACCCTACCAGTCATTATTGCCAATGATTTGACCATGGTGCAAGAGGAGAATTTGATACGAGTGCTGAAAGACTATAAACAAGCCATGGGTTAGATCTTGGCAGACATAAAAGGGGATTGGCCCTTCAGTATGTATGCATCGCATTCTCCTCAAACTTGACTCCAAACCAATGAGAGAACCTCAGTGCAAGTTGAATCTAACAATGAAAGATGTGGTGATGAAGGAAATTCTGAAACTGTTAGACTTAGGGATTATCTTCCCTATTTGTAATGGTTAATAGGTAAGTCTCGTGCATGTGGTTCCAAAAAAATCTAGCTTTGCATTGGTTAAAATGAAAGTAATGAATTGGTGCCTATGAGATTGCAAACTGAATGGAAAATGTATATTGATTTTCACAAGTTAAATTCCACCACAAGGAAGGATCATTTTTCACTCCATTTCATTGATCAAATGCTTGAAAAGTTAGCAAGTAAACTATTTTTCTGTTTCTTAGATGGATATTTTGGTTATTATCAAATTGTTTTATCTCTAGAAGATCAGGAAAAAAAAACCAACATTTACTTATTCATTTGGTACTTTTACATATTGATGTAGGTCATTTTGATTGTGCAATGCCCGTGGAACTTTTCAAAGATGCATAATGAGTCTTTTCTCTAATTTGATTAAATGGTATATTGAAATTTTATGGATGACTTTGCTATTTATGGAGATTATTTCAATCATTATCTTGATAACTTGTCTAAGGTTTTGTAACGTTACATTGACACCAACCTTATTCTTAATTATGAACAATGTCATTTATGGTTAAAGAAGGAATAGTATTGGGTCATTTAGTTTCAGCAAGGGGTATTGAGGTAGGTAAGGCCAAGGTTGATTTAATTGCAAATTTGCCTTATCCAACTAATGTTAGGGAGGTTCGTAGTTTTCTTGATCATGCAGGTTTCTATCAGAGATTTA
>JAOXYD010163447.1:0-10218 GCA_028565735.1 Pinacopodium congolense | reverse complement strand
TACAACGAGAGTTGACGTTTAATAGACCTATAAATAACAAGTTATCAATTTATTAGGAAGAGATTTCAATAGATCGATATACTATATATAGGATATTTTCATATCTAGTTGAATGTTTAGGAAAGGCTTTACATGTTGAGAGATCTTAAAGTCAATCCTACATTATTTAACTAGTGACATTTTGTTGCGTATTGGGAGAGGGTAGTTAAAACATTAGGAAATTTTGGGCCAAATATAAATTGAATCAACAAATTATAGAGAAACAAATAGAGATAACGACAAGCCCTAATTTTAATCTTGATTTTCTCCGATCTTTAGGTTGTAGTTTTGGCATTGGTTGCATTTTTTGCTTTTATCTTTAGTTTTTTTTGTTTTATTTATTTATTTGAATTTGTTTGAATCGATTTCTTAAATAAAATATAACCTAAATTGAGTGGTGTCTAACTACAAATCTCGTGGGATCGATATCTGCTTTTTACTACAAGTTGCGACCCGTATACTTGTGATTTTGAGTGTAAAACTAAGCTTAGTTTTGCAATCAATAAAGTTTTTTACGTCATTACTGAGGATTGTTTTATTTAGCATCTTATTTAGTTTGGGTTACTTTGATTTAAGAGTTTTTTTTAATACTTTTCCTTGTATATTTGTAGGTGTATAAATACAAGGAGCACTCAAAAGTCCACTGAATTCAATGACGAGGAGTTTTCAGATATAATAAGGTACAAACGAGAGTTGAGAAGAACGAAGTGCTAAGAAAATATATAAAGAAATATGGTAAAAAAAGGAGAATAAGGAGGATTTGAGAGGACACTTATGGATTTAATAAGGTCAGGTTTCAGTCCTTGAGGAGTATCGTAAAGCCTGCGGTTCAAGCAAATAATTTTGAGATTAAGCCTGCACTCCTAAACATACTTCAGAGCAGTGTGTAGTTCTATGAGTTGTCCAATGAAGATCCCAACGACTACCTGGATAATTTTTTGGAGATTTGTGATACATTCAGGTTTAATAGAATGTCTAATGATGCGGTGAGACTCGTATTATTTCCATTTACTTTGAGAGATCGGGTAAATGCATGGTACAAATCGTTCATTTTAACTTAGATTACTATATGGGAACAAGTAGCCCAAGCCTTCCTTACCAAGTACTTCCCATTGACAAAGACTATGAAGATCATCAAGGACATTACAAACTTTTAGCAAAACGATGAGGAGTCATTATATGAAGCTTAAGAGAGGTTCAAGAAGTTTTCCACACCACAATCTTCCAAGGGAGTTCTTACTACAGATATGTTATAATGGTGTTAATCAGATCATAAGAGGGACCATAACGGCTCATCAAGCATAAATTTCAGCTCTCATCGAGCAATTAAACAACTTCCAAGGTACATCTTCCTCTTCTGTTAACGTTTTCCAGTTTAAATGTGAATTATATGGGCAGGATAGCTATGGCACAACAGAATATTTCTTGTTGGGAGCTAGTGACGCAGAACAAGTAAATTACTTGAGTCAATCACAAAGAGTTAACAATTCGTATTCCAATACTTATAATTTAGAGTGGAAAAACCATATAATTTTTTCTTGAAATACTAACAATGTAGGTGACTAAGTGAGAGTACAAGGACCTCTTGGATTTCAACAAGATCGATTCAACTCTTTAGAGAACAAGATGGATAAGATGATGGATGTTGTGGGCGCAAAATTTGTAAGTCAAAAGGAAATTCAAAAGATGATAGAGGCAAAGTTTGATCAAATCGTGAAGAATCACGCTTCATCTATCCACGACTCAAAGGTTCAGGTAGGTCAACTTGCTAATGCTTTATCTTCTAAAACTGCAGGTAGCCTACCTTACTGAGTCTAATCCAAGGGAGCAAGTGAAGACCGTCAGAGTTATAATTACATAGGAAATCGAGAAGCCAAGTGAGAAGGTTAAGTATGCAAGAGAGAAAAGTCGAGATAGAGAGGAAAAGCAGGAGGAGGAGAAGCCCTACATCCCACCACTACCATATAAGCCAAGAATTCCCTATCCACAAAGGCTCCAACAGAATTCACCAACTGCACAAGTTTTTAGTTCTTTGAAAAGGTGAAGAAATTATCACGTATGGACACCATACTGAATATGCCAAAGTATGCTAAGTTTCTTCCGGATATCCTCACTAATAAGCAGACTTGGGATCGTAACAAAACAATGAAATTGATAGGGAGTTGTAGCTCACTCATCACCAACTACATGCCATCCAAGTTGCAAGATTCAGGGAGTTTCACTATCCCTTGTACTGTTGGTAACTTGAAATTTTTTGTATATTTATATGATTTAGGGACAAGTATTAACTTGATGCCTTTATCTGTTTTCAGGAAATTAATATTAGGTAAGATGAAGTCAACTTCCATGCTCATACAACTAGTGAATCAAACAATTAGGAAGCCATTCGGATTGGTGGAAGATGTGCCCTTCAAAGTAGATAAGTTATTCATTCATGTTGATTTTGTAGTGCTCGATTTTAAAGAAGATAAGAGTTGTCCATTGATCCTTGGTAGACCTTTTATGAACACTGGTAAGGCTAAGATTCATGTCCATAAAGGAATGTTAATCCTTCGCATTGGTGATGAGCGAATAGCATTTAACATGAGTAAGAAGTTGAAAAATTCAGTGAAAAGAAATGCTTGTATGAAGTTAGATGTGATTGATGAGTGTGGAAAGAAGCAAGAGATGAAGCATGAGAGAAAGGCATATTTGAAATATGGTAAAGAAGTTAGAAAGAAGGAGGAGTTGGGTGCGGTTGGAGTAAGAACGTTTAGGAAAAACAAATTCCCTTACCCTATTTTCCTTTGTGAGAACACTGATACTTAAGTTACAATCTTTACTTCCAAACTTGAGACATGCCTCCTTAAGTAAAGAAGAAACACTACCCATGATTATCTATAGCAATTCAACCTTAGACTAAGAGAACATGATAGTTAAGGTGAGAAAGAAGAATATTATAGCAAAGTTGAAGTTGATTCCTTTTAAACCCAAATTTAGAGGGAGAAGACCATTTGAGGTGACTCATATTTGCAAGCATGGGGAGGGTGGAGTAAAAGGCTTCAAGAGAACAATGTTCAAGACTTTTGGGCATCATGGAAAGTTGTATCTTGGAAACTTTCCGTTAAGACAAAAGGGAGTAGTTTCTTCCCTTTTAACCTTTTGATTGATTCAATTGGTGATGGTCAAGCTAATGACCTTAACTTAGCATGTTTTTTTTCCTTAAGTGTTTAGCATGTTTGTTTCTCTAGTTTGTTTGTCTTTGTTAAGTTTTGTATGTTTACTTTGATTTAGGTTTTAATTATTCTGCATCTTGTTTTCCCTTTGAATCTCTTGATGTTTAGGTGACTTTATGATTACTTGAAGATTTTTTATGCATCATAGCTTGATGGAGGATTAATGGAAGCGAGGAAAATGGTCTTGTTTACCAAAGGACGAGAGAAAAAATGTGCCACCACCATAAGCCTTTCTTACCCTTAATCTTTTGTGTTATTCTTGTGTTTTGTGTTTTAATTTTTATTGTGTTGTTTGTGGGTTTTGGTTGTTTTTCTTTCCACATTGAGGATAATGTGTTGTTCAAGTATAGGAAGGTAGTCTTTTCATTTATTTCATTTTTGTTTGCATTTTTCCATTTCATTTAGCATGTGTTGCACTTGTGTTTCATTATTTGTATTTTGTTATATAGAATGCATGTATTAGACATATTACGGGTTTTGTTTTGTGTAATCAATGGAACCTCACTTGAATCATTTTGGTATGTGTTGTCATGAGATTCCATCATGCTAGTTGGAATGAGATTAAATGCTTGCTTAAACTTGGATTAGGTTACTTAAGTAGAGAGTGAACCATATGGAGTGATTAAAGTAGTTGGTTGCATAAGCTTACTCAGAATTTGACATTTGAGCAATAAGATAATGTATAAAAGCACAATGGATTTTCATTTAAGCTTATGTGAGGAATTGAGCCGTTATGACTCTATTATATAGTCATTTCATTTCTTTTTATGTGTGATGCTTTTTTAGGTAATTATCTTCAGAACTTGCTTTGAATCGGTTTAAATATACTTGATGCATGTTAGATATAAATGATTAAGGTCCTTTTTGTGTTAACCCTTGACTTAAATGACCTACCCTTTATTATCTCTTACTACCCTTATTGAGCCTTTTCACTCTTTGTTTCTTGAACACCCTATTTTTAAAACTCAAAACTCCATTAGCCTACCCATTCACAAGCTTAATAGAGTATTAAGTGATGCATTAATTGAGATTTTTAGCTATTGTTTTATATGAGTTTAGTGATAATTATACTCTTTAAGTACATTTCATTTAGCTGTTGTTTTATTATTTTTCGTTAAGAAAGAAGAAAAAAAGAAAAAAAGAAAAGAAAAGAAAAGAAGAAGGAATAACATTTAGGAGCATCAAAAACTGTGGAGTAGTAGTGTTATTCATTTTTATATCTCATAACTTTATCTTTGTCATCTCTTTTGTGCATTTAGTACTCTATAATGCTTATGATGAACTCTTAAAACCTATTTGACCAGCCTTAACCTTAACCTTAACCACATTATAACTCGAAACAAAATTCTTATGATCTATTTTTAGCATGTAATCATTGTAGAGAAGAATTTGTGTATTAGCAAGCCTATAATTGTATGGTTTCCTATAGGAAGTTTCATTGAAACACTAACTCGTATACACTTGAGAGAAATGAGTAAAAATACGAGAAAGATTCATTTTGCATTTATACTTATCTTTAAGCGATGATTTCATAAGTTGAGTTTACTTATGTACACTAATAAAAAGTAGTCATGATATATGTAATAGCTTAACCTTTGAGTTGGACAAAGTTTAAGGGATTGAATGCTTTGATCTTTGTGAAAATAAAGTGATAGAATTGATTGGTTATGTTTGATTTTGCTTGAGAACAAGCAAAGATTTAAGTGTGGGGAAGTTGATAGTTGTGCATTAGCATATATTTTTCTAAGGTTTAAGTGTAGGGAAGTTAATAGTTGTCATGTTTAGGACTCATTTTGTGTGTTTTTATTTAGCATAATCTTTGTTGTTGTTTCTTTTATGTTTGACATTAGTTTGGTGTAAGTCTTGATCATTTTGGTATTTTTATTTATGTTTTATGTTTTTCATTTAAATATTGATTTTGGGTTAGAATTAAATCTTATTGGTGTATATATTTATTGTTTAGGATAAATTGAAATTGGAAATTGAAGTTCGAAGAAAGTGGAGTGAAAAAAAAAAGCTTGAAATTCGGATTAGTGAAGAATGAAGAATGAAGAATGAATGAAGTGTAAAACAACTAAGGAATGAAGCTTGTATAACTTGGAAATTCACACATTCCAAAGCATGAATAAAGGCTAGGCAATAAAGGATTGTGTTGCTCGCAATAGTTCTTCTCTCGGGTGGAGTCAACAACCACTCACAAAAAGACAAAAACACAAGACCAAGTCAAGCCCTCTCTACCTTTTGACCAACCAATCACAAAAAGCTTTAACCAAATTTGACCAAGACCAAAGATTAAGAATAACCTTTCCAGGAGAGCAAGAATTTGGGAAAAAATTAAATTGCAAGCCAAAATGCAACAGACAATTAAAATGCAAGCAAAAAGCAAATAACCTAAAAGTCTCCAAATTCTAGAGAAAAAAACAAAAAAAAACAAAAAATGATGGGGAGTGGAAAAAACACAACAGCGTCGCACAGCATAAATCTTCTCTCTAAGGAAAAAACTCAAGCTTCTAAGTTCCAAGGTGAGAGGCAAGATTCAAGCCTCAAGAGCTTCATCAAGCATCCATTTTTTCATATTTCTTTATACAAAAGGGAAGGCAACCATCATTTTATTTGTTTTATTTCTATTTTTTCCCATTACGCTTTGTATTTTGAGGAATATGGACATGGTTGAGCATATTTCTATTATAAGTGGTTAAATTATTTTTGGGATTTGTTGTTTAGACTATTTGTGAACCCTTGTTTGTTGATTTAATATTATAAATATGTGTTATTTATTGAGCTCAAACCTTGTAATAAATCAAAAGAGTTGGCTTGGACATCTATTTTAAATGTATAACAAGAGTTGACATTTAATAGACCTATAGATAACAAGTTATTAATTTATTAGGAAGAGATTTCAATAGATCGATAAACTGGCTATAGGATAGCTTCATATCTAGTTGAATGTTTAGGAAAGGGTTTGCATGTTAAGAGATCCCAAAGTTAATCCTAGCTAATTAAACTGGTGACATTTAGTTGTGCCTTGAGAGAGGGTAGCTAAAATATTAGAAAATTTTGAGTCAAATATAAATTGAATCAACAAATTAGAGGTAAACAAATAGAAATAATGACAAGTCCTAGTTTTTAATCTTGATTTTCTTCGAGCTTTAGGTTGCAGTTTTGGCATTGGTTACATTGGTTGCTTTTATCTTTAGTTTCTTTTTATTTTATTTGCATATTTGAATTTGTTTGAATCGATTTCTTAAATAAAGTACAACCTAAATTGAGTGGTATCTAACTACAAACCCCATGAGATCAATATCTACTTTTTACTACAAGTTACGACCCGTATACTTGCGGTTTTGAGTGTAAAACTAAGTTTAGTTTTGCAATCAACACAGTTTTTGGCGCTGTTATTGGGGATTGTTTTATTTAGCATCTTATTTAGTTTGGGCTACTTTGATTTAAGATTTTTTAAATATTTTTCCTTATGTATTTTCAGGTACATGAAGCCAAGGAGCATGCAAAGGTGCACCAAATTCAGTGACGAGGAGTTGTTAGATATAACAAGGCATGAACTAGAGTTGAGAAGAGCAAAGCACTGAGAAAATATACAAAGAAATATGATGAAAAAAGGAGAACAAGGAGGAGCTTAAAGGATATTGATGGATTTCATGAGGTCAGGTTTCAGTTCTCGAGGAGTTGTAAGGCCTGCAGATCAAGTAAACAATTTTGAGATCAATCATGCACTCTTATACATACTTCAGAGCAGTGTGTAATTCTATGGGTTGTCTAATGAAGATCCCAACGCCTACCTGGCTAATTTTTTGGAGATCTGTGACACACTCAGGTTTAATGTAATGTCTGATAATGTTGTGAGGCTCATATTATTTCCATTCACTTTGAGAGATCAGGTAAATGCGTGGTACAACTCATTTAGTTCAACTCAGATTACTACATGAGAACAAGTAGCCCAAGCCTTCCTTGCCAAGTACTTCCCATTAACAAAGACTACAAAGATCATCAAGGACATTACAAAATTTTAGCAAAACGATGGGGAGTCATTATATGAAGCTTAGGAGAGGTTCAAGGAGTCGTAAAAAAGTTTTCCACATCACAACCTTCCAAAGGAGTTCTTACTACAAACATTCTATAATGATGTTAATCAGAACACAAGAGAGACTATAGATGCAGCTACTAGAGGATCTTTGATAGGGAAAACCATTGAGGCAGCTCATGATCTTTTGGAGGAGTTGGTGAGTAACAGTTGCATGTGGGCAAATGAGAGGAGTAGACAAGGATTCAAGGAGCAAAAGGGGATGATTTCGATTAACACAGTGACGGCTTAGTAAGTATAAATTCCAGCTCTCATCAAGCAATTAAAAAACTTCTAAAGTTTATCTTCCTCTTCTGTTAACACTTTGCAGTTTAAATGCGAATTATGTGGGTAGGATAGCCATGACACAGTAGAATGTTTCTTGTTGAGAGCTAATGGCATAGAACAAGTAAATTACTTGAGCTAACCGCAAAGAGATAACAATCTATATTCCAATACTTATAATGTAGGGTGGAAAAACCATCCAAATTTTTCTTAAAATACTAATAATGCAGGTGACCAAGTGAGAGCACAAGGACCTCCTGGATTTCAACAAGATTTATTCAGTTCCTTAGAGAACAAGATAGATGTTTTGGATGCAAAATTTACAAGTCAAGAGGAAATTTAAAAGATAATGGAGGTAAAGTTTGATCAAATTGTGAAGAACACGCTTTATCTATCTATAACTCGGAGGTTCAGGTAGGTCAACTTGCTAATGCTTTGTCTTCTAGAAATGTGGGTAGCCTACCAAGAACTATTGCGTCCAATCCAAGGGAGCAAGTGAAGGCCATCAAAGTTATAATTACAGAGGAAATTGAAAAGCTAAGTGAGAAGGTTGAGGATGCAAGAGATAAAAGTCAGGCTAGAGAGGAAAAGCAGGAGGAGGAGAAGCCTTACATCCCACCACCACCATATAAGCCAAGAATTCTCTATCCACAAAGGCTCCAACAGAATTCTCCAACTGCACATGTTTCTAAGTTCTTTGAAAATGTGAATAAGTTGTCACGTATGGACGCCATACTGAATATGCCCAAGTATGCTAAGTTTCTATCGGATATTCTCACTAATAAGCAGACTTGGGATCACAACAAAATAGTGGAATTGACAGGGAGTTGTAGCTCACTCATCTCCAGCCACATGCCATCCAAGTTGTAAGGTTCAGGGAGTTTCATTATCCTTTGTACTGTTGGTAACTTGAAATTTTTTGCATGTTTATGTGATTTAGGAGCAAGTTTTAACTTGATACCTTTATCTGCTTTCAGGAAATTAGGATTAAGTGAGGTAAAGTCAATTTCCATACTCATACAACAGGCAGATCAAACAATTAGGAAGCTTGGTAATATGTGTTAAATATACAACGAGAGTTGGCGTTTAATAGACTTATAGATAACAAGTTATTGCTTTATTAGGAAGAGATTTCAATAAAACGATATATTGCCTATAGGATAACTTCATATCTAGTTGAATGTTTAGGAAAGGCTTTGCATGTTGAGAGATCTCAAAGTTAATCCTAGATTATTTAACTGGTGACATTTAGTTGCACCTTGAGAGAGGGTAATTAAAATATTAAGAAATCTTGGACTAAATATAAATTGAATTAACAAACCAGAGAGAAACAAATAGAAATATCAACAAGTCCTAGTTTTTAATCTTGAATTTCTCTGAGCTTTAGGCTGTGGTTTTGGCATTGGTTGTGTTGTTTGCTTTTATCTTTAGTTTTTTTGTTTTATTTATCTATTTGAATTTGTTTGAATCGGTTTCTTAAATAAAGTATAACTTAAATTGAGTGGTGTGTAACTAAAATTCTCGTGGGATCGATATTTGCTCTTTACTACAAATTACGAACCATATACTTCACTCCCTTACCAATGTCAGCGACTAGCTCCTATTTTGTCTTCTCTTTAGTGTTTTTATTCTATCATCTGCGCATCGCCAGTGTTTGACTCCTCCACACACCAGCGCTTCTATTTTCTCCTATGAGCGACGTTGTCTAGCTCTCGAACAGCCAACCATCTCGCTCACCACCAAGCTCTTGTCTTTGTCTCCTTCCTAAACCTAGAAGCTTTCAATGCAATAAATTGATAATTAGGATTTGAACTTCTTATTTCAATCTAATTAAGTGGTGCAATCAGTTACGAAGTTGAAATTTGTGCATTGTTATAATTGTAGTAAATTTGCTACTTGTTTTGTTATTAATAATTATTTTTTAAAAAGTAAAATAGCTTAATTAAATTAAAAGAATAAGGTTGTACCAAGACCAAAGTGCTACAGAGAAAACACGATCAAAAGTCAAAACCATCCACTCAAGGTTCCAACTTCCAACATAACGATTATTCCTTTTAATTATTATTAGTAATTATTCTTTTAATAAAAAAACTATGTAAACTTTTCTTATTAAGTCATTTATTTAACTTTAACTTTTCAAAAAAAAAGTCCAATGTGAGTATATTCCAAATTCTAATTGTTATAATTTACAATCATTGATGCAATTCCAAAACTTTGAGGATTGGATTAAAGTTTGCAAATTATAATTGAAATTGAACAATTTATGATTAAATGATGTCTAATTATTTTTAAATTGAATTATTTTTCATGAAATTAAATGCAAAATTATGGTAATTAAAGAATTATTAAAAGATGATTATATCAATTATTTTTCAATTAGCGTTTAAAAATTATAAGCAAGATTCATCAATTTATGGTTAAATTATGTCTAATTAATTTAAAATTAAATCAATTTTCATGAAATTGATTATGAAATTATGCTAATTGAAGCATTATTAAGAGATAATTATGTCAATTGTTATTATATTATAATTTATAAATTATAATTGAGATTTATCAATTTATGGTTAAATTATACCTAATTATTTCAAAATTGAATTA
>JAOXYD010163426.1:0-10219 GCA_028565735.1 Pinacopodium congolense | reverse complement strand
TACATTCATAAGCCAGCACACCCCCGATGAAGCATCTGACAGTTACAGAACAAATCAAATGGCCATCGGTAAATTAATGCACCAAAATGTCTTTTACTCGATCTTGCGCGTCTGGAGGAATTTCCCTTCCCGGCACCTGGACGCGTAAGAGATTGGAATACCTGTGGAGACAGAATTATGTTATACAGATTTCTCAACACCTCTCGTTAATTAAAACAAATATAGATACTAACTCTGTGGCTGTAAATAAGTGCTCATGCTCTGTAATGAAAGCAAGCAAGGCCTGCAAATCAAGAACTGTATCAGCTTGGGAACACAAATTACTGAATAAAAGAAATTGCAATTATAGTGGACTTGCCTCAAATGGCATGTTCAATAATTCATAGTAAGTTCGAACATGGTCTAGCATCTGCAGCACAGCTTCACTATCAACAGATGGAATGGCTGCAAGGGCCTGTATGCCAAATGGGAAGAAGATATCCCAGACCAACACGAAAACAATGCAGTTAAAGTATCACTAGTCAATGAAATGCAATTAAGCAAACAATTCAACCAAGACATAACGGAAACAACAATAGAAGATGGGTGAAAACAGCCTACCTGTTCCAAAGCAATTGAATTTCGACATATTTGTTGAACCCCAAAAAGGTTAATGGACTTCATATCAGCCAAAGCCTAATTGGTCGATTAAAACAGATGTTAACAAATTCCAAAATCTAAAAAGTATTATCATGCATACAGAACTTCATATTCTAACCAAACCTTGATAGATGCATTTGCTGCAATGCTGCAAATTCCACCAAATATGTAATTCCGCTTTATTTCTGCAACAAAAGGTGCCATTTCTTCGTCCCGCCGTGTTATCTGCAAGCAAAGAAACAAAGTAAAGATGTAATTTTGGTTCCAAAAGCATAGCATGCACAAGACCACCTTCCAATCAGCCGACCAAAAGTTAGATGCCTGCATTGCTGAACATCTAAGATGCTTCATCAATACTGTAGTTAAAGCTACAAAAGCTAGCTATTTCAAAAACTTGAAAGTCTGTTAACTTCATGGTCAATTATCTCTCCTTTCATCATTTGGAAAAAAAATCCAAATAGCAAGCATAACATCCTCCTATCTCAGCCAAAAACCCAGAAAATTATGTTCGAGGAAATCCTAAGTAAATGCTAGGGAAACCCTTCTATCGCCTGATCATAGTTCAACCATATGGCTAGAATATAGTTCTGCATGCAGCCGTTTGCAACTTTGTAAGTAAATGAGAGAAACAGACACAAAGCAGTTCCACTTAAAAAAATGAAAAGAATAAAAAAACCACCAAAGATTCTTTTAATTGTCAGTCTTTTCGACTACATAACATATGCTAAGATCCAAGATAAGGTGGGTAAGAACTTCAGATAAACTATGATCTAAAAATAAGCTGTAGCAACAGATACTGACCTGTGCAGTAAGTGAGATGATAAAGTTATCGGGCTCTTCTGCATCTTGGTCCTCTAAGTATTCTCTATTTGTCATTTCCTGTGCAAAAAGTATTTTTGATGCCTCATTAAACTAGAAATTCTAATCATAAATGAAGGCACAAGCTCCACAGTGCGTGCACCAAACCTGCATATGGAAAACAGTTTCCAGCTGCATCTCAACACGTAAAACCTTTAGGCAGTCAATTGCCAGTTTTCTATACTCGCTTGCAAATGATGCCAGACTCTTGCCTTTCTGTTCTGGTTGATTCGATACTCTTATTGTTGTTTGCTCAAGCCTGTAAATCAGGCAGTTTATTGAATTATCGTTAGTTGCTGCACATAATTCACTGAGAAGATAATTCAGAAGTAAAAAATGAAATATGTCACTAAGTCAAAATATGGCACATAATTCACTGAGAAGATATTTCAGAAGTGAAAAAAAAGACATGTCACTAAGTTAAAATATCCCAAACAATTTAATCAACAGAACAAATAAGACATAAAACATTTTTTTGGATAAAGACATAAAACATGTCCAACCCTGCAAATCAAAACATCCCAAACAGTTTGATAACCAAAGCTTGTAAGGCTTAAAATAAGTCCCAACCCTGCAATAACATTCCACATCTGGACAAATAACATATAAGCTAAAATATGGAATAGAATCAAAAGATAATATCATGCTCATCAAATTGTTAGCTATCCTGGATATGCAGGGCCAACAACGAGTCATGTCTTCTAGGAATTAATCATAAGGAAAGCAGCTCCAACATCAAGTATTGGAGAATCTGAGTTTAATGATCGAAGTTACTGTGGAAAACTAGGCACAGTCCAGTGGGGTTATTCCAAGCTCGAGCCTCATAGTATGTTCATGCAGCCTGAGCAGGGTAGGTGGAAGGAACTATTGCGTCAAAAAATTAGGGGATGGCTGACCATGCAGCAACCTGAAGGAAACACTACTGTTTGTTTGGTACAAGGTGGCTGAAGGTCCATAACCATAAGGTCCTTAATTTTAGTGCAAAATCTTCAGTATGTACTCATGTCCTCCATAGCAGACACTTACTGACAAAAGGCATCTTGGAACTTACAGGACAGGGAAAAAGCAACTCTGATTCTAATGGAGACAGTAAATAGGTGAATATATGGACATGCCTGTAAATAAAAACTCAATGCTTCCAGGAAAAATCAGTAGAAGCACACTGTTTACTCTTACCACACTTTCATTTTCCTCTAAGCAAGGCCACAAAATATTATGATAAGGTGTAATGAATGAAAAGCAAGCAAAAAAACTTGCCTATCAATGGAATCAGCAATATACTCCAATGAATCACTAAGAGAAGCCAGCAAAATAAGTTTGTTATCATCACGAATTAGATTTTCCTGCAAACATTAGAAGAGAAGATATGAATAATATAAAAGGGTATTGCACTGGGACTTATCACAATAATAATCTATTATTAAGAAGACCTTATTAATAGGACAACACTAATGATGCAGAATTTTGGTTCAGAAGCCAAATCTAGCAGTATGTAGATACATGCAACATAGTCTAAAAACAAATAAGATTGATAATCCGACATAATGCTTATGTAAAGGTAATGAAGGCACCCTTATGTAACTTGTACATCCACATTACCTGCCTGATAGGCCGCAAATTTAAAATTAATTCACTCAATTCAGCATCAATCACCATAGAGTCATTTGACATGTTATTCATCGTATTTGACTGGCCAAGAGGCCCTGGCAAACATGCACTTGATGGATCAAGTCGCATTAATCTGTCAACATCATGCCTTCCAATCAACATGTAACTCTGCTTTTCAAGAACTGCCTGAAATATGACCAACATGACTGAGTTAATGGCAAATAAAACTATCCTGTAGTATGAGAATGCCAATGATCTTTTGTTTTGATTGGTTTACACTTTCTCTATAACTACCACTACTAGTTAGCTCTTTATACCCCTAGATGTGAACATTGTATAAAGAGAAAAGGCATGGATCAAAAAGCCAGATGTTTCAATGTGATACAGTAAAATATTGTCATTGAACTAGAATCTATTGAACAATGAACCTACTGTAGAGCTTTTGGGATCAAAGTAACAATAGCAGATATTATGTGATAGAACTTGCCTCTGTGTATGATGTCCGACATCTTTCGTATGTACGCTCAAGGAAAGACTGAGCAAATTTCAGGAGATCACCAGCAAATTTGGGCATTGCTTGAGCCCAACCAAGTACCTATGGGGAATTGTAAGCCACATAAGATCATATACAGCCTTAAATGATAATACTATGTCCTCTCTTTTCTTCTCTCTCTAAGTATAATGTCATGGGCTCAAAACTAAGATCTAATTTCAGAAAATATCCTTCAATGAGTTTGTTCTTCAGGATTAAGAAGTTAATATTATGACCATTAAATAAACAGTGCTTCTGCACTGGACATGTAAGAAAACACTAACCTCTTTTGCTAAAAATTCTATTGCCAAAAGCCCCTGCAATACAGGTCGACCTTTCTCAACGGATGGGGTATAAGTAGCAGTAGTATGCGCCCTAGGTCGAAATGCAGCTGGACCTGTTACAGAGTTACACAGCACATAATCACCCTTGGATGTTCAGACAAAAACTCGAGCATAAGAAGTAATTTAACCATCAGCTTAACTAATGCTTATGACTACTATTAAGTTTGGAACTATTCCAGTGTCTATGCCATATCGGAACTTAAAATATTCTCTTGTGGTAATGAAATTAGTTTTTATCACACTTTCAGTTTTCATGTTCATATCACTAAACACAATTTAGTTTTAATACTCATCTATGTGGATAAGCTCTATTGTCCTTTTCATCTATTTGGATCTACATAAGATCATAAGTAAACTGTGGATGGGATTGTTTATTTTATTACTTTGTTCAACATATATACGGATCATGGTGTTGCATACAAATGAAGCTAATATGATACCTAAGTACTTATGAACTATATTCATAACAGTGACAACCAAATATATAAAAACAAACAAAAACTCAGTAGGTAAAAGATTCTTGTTTCCACACAAATTTAAGATGCATAACACCTAGCATAAGATAAGCATATAAAGCAATCAACAAACAGAAATTGATTTGTGACAATGTAGAACTTTCTTGATATTGCTTGTTGTACACTCTTCCGGTAGTCCACAAACATGGTTGGTAGAAAGTGATCCTTGAGAAAGTTTTCTAGAAAAGCTAGCAATCCATCGTTCCTGCAATTTTAGAAGAAAGAATTTAAGGTCATATCCATATATCAAAAGGTTAAGAGTGAGAGAACACAATAAAAATGATGGAGAAAGCAATATCTGCAAAATTTAGACAGAAAAAGCAACAAAGATACCAATTAAGCCAATTTCAGCAAGCTATCAAGGAAAATGCCTACCAGGACATGCATCTAAAGCTGACACTTCAATGCAAAAAGAAACTTTTGTTTTTAACATGGAAAGAAAAAGGAAAATGTAAACCCTAGATATCAAAAACTGAGAAACACAATGGCATACAGCATCAGACCTTGTAAAAAGCTAGAAGAAAATATGGTAATTGGTGGGAAGTTGTCTTGATCATATGAAACAAGTGGTAACATATGATACATTGAAAGAAAAGATAAAGTAAAGCATAGACTTTCTGCTCTGTATCTATGATAGCCCATAGGCTTCCCCTACAGTCACTCAGGAGAAATAAATGTAAACCGAAGTATGAAAAGCCTAACGAAAAGCTTTTGATTGAACAAATCCCCTGCAATACCAAATACATTGATCTTGTGAAGTTATCTGTAAGTTTTGACGTCACTGACCAACAAGAAAGAAGTATTGGGCTTACCCAAGCTGTGAATACTTTTTTGGCAGCATTGAAGCAATCTTATCTGTGAACTGCAGAAAACAATGAGTTCAGAGAAGCCATGCATAGGCATAACTCAAAATCTGACGGTATGGATTTATAATGCTCAAACCTGAAGAACGGGTCGGTATATAGATGCTGCTAAGTATATCCCTTGCTCAGGTAAAACAGCAGCAGAACCATAGCCTTCTTGTAACACATTCGGCCCCCTCCTACTCCATCCTGTACAAATGAGATCAACAACTAAATAATAAGCAACTACAAATGATGACTCATTGGATGGGACCACACAATATGGCTAAGGCAAATCAAAATAAGCCATAAATTTGGACCATACTCTCAAGATACCTTGGTTAGGAACTGATATAGTCACATCTGTGAAACGAAAAGCAAAGCCAAGACCTTCTTCTGAACCATCCCTGTAATGCATGAAAATAGGTTCAATCATCAACGTATTCTCTTGATGAAAAAGGTCGATCTCACTAACAATTTAGCTATGGCTATAGAATCAGCTCAACATGCAGATAGATAGTATAAACATTGTGTGTATGTATGTGTGTGTTCGCGCACACGCGTGTGTATGTGCGGGCGCTTATCAAAGAAAAATCAAATTGTAATTTCTGTGACTTACTTCTTATCTTTGGAAGGGACCTTATTTGCAAGTCTAGTTTGTACAGCAGCATCCGCCGATGCAGCTTCAGGAGTTGCTCGCAGAATTTCGCACAAGAGTTGTTGACATTCACTCTTTTGTCATATAGGTCCAATAATCAAAAAGATAATGTAATGGTTAGGAAACATAGCTTTTATTAACAAAAATAAGAAAAACAAAATGGAAACTAGCAAGCTACCTGTAATACTGTCAAAGTAGAACCAACGTTGTAACCTCCAGTAACTTGAGCTCCTTCCGAATCAGGATTCCAGTTTATATCCACTGCCATCCCTTTTGGCGTGTTCATATCAACATTTTGCAAAGATTTCGACTCTAGAAGCTCTCCAACAACAATATGATTTTCTAGAACATAAAGGTCGAAATTTTAGTTTGGAAGTAATAGCAACACAAATGGCATGACTCCGTTGATTGAATTATAGAAAATGTTTTGCTTAAATCCATTACACATGGAAGGAAATCAGTTCCTACCAAAGATCCGAACCGCAGTTTCCAAGATAGAATCTAGAAGCTCTTTGGCAGCAACTTGTGCTTTACCAGTGGGAGCCATGACAGGCGACACAGGGCTTACTGCCAACAGAGTGCCTGCCAATGATATTCCATTCTGGAGCTTCTGTTTCGGCAAGTGAAAGCTTTCTAATTGTCCTTTGACAAAATGAAGTCCCGTAGTAGCAGTTTGGGCTGCCTGACCAAAGCTGGACCTTGAAGAGTTGATATGTTCCGCATGGACTCTTATCATGGAAGTGATAATATCATGAATTGTCGGTCGCAGTCTCTGGCTGTTAGAGAGCAGAATCAACAAATTAAGACAAAGTAATCCAGTAATATTGGATCAGATCACAAAATTAGGAAATAGCCGAAAGAGGTGGGGTTAGGGTATTGCAGATATTCATGAATGTCCCAAATCATATATTTAAATGATAATTATAAGAGGCACATTAACCATATAATCATACCATATCATTGCACCAGCAGCTGCAACTTTGCCTAGCATGCAAAGGCACTCAACCATGGTCTGCAGATACTTTACATGGAGTGGAGCATCACTCTTTTTAATTGTTTCCTACATCAATTTAAATTCTCGCACTTAAGCCAACAGCACAAGAAAAAAATGAGGATTTTGAAAAGAAGAACAGTCTTATAGCATTCATACGATAAATTCATCTGGTGTGGAATTTGAAAGCCAACTGGGTATTCGACGCTGGATTTTGATGTCCTTAAGGCTCCCATTTGATGCAGCATGACCATCTGCTGCTGCATCATCAAGCACCTCTACTGAAGCATCCTCATCATGACCATCAATCGAAGAGCTAAAAAAGGTAATCAGGCAGAAGCTCAGTCAAAAACAGAAAAGGACTATTTGCCAAATTTTATGCAAATTAAAAATTAAAAAAGACTAGCAATAATTAGTCAAAGATTCAACGAATCCATTACTCTCAAGGAATTCACGAGGAAGAAAGTGAGCAGGTAACAAAGATCAATAATTTCTTACCCTATACAAACCACTAACCAAATACAATATAAAGTAAAACATTATAATTTGTATAGATGGAAACAAGTTGATCCAAATGGAGTCGTAAGTTGAAACAATCATGGAAGACCTTCAAATGGTCCAGGAATAAGGCCAGTGAAGGAAAGAGAATATCACCTAAAAAAAGAGAAGCAAAATTGTCTCTGCCAGAGAAATAAAGTAAAGATTACAAAATAAATGGCCAAGCAAATGCTTCAAGGGATAAATTAAGCAAATAACAGTGTAAGAAGTAACTTTGATTCATTGATAAACACACAAACATCGAAATTTAAGCAGACAGAATACGGTTAGATAACTAACCGGGAAGAAAGAATCAGTAATGAGACAGTAAGAATTCACTAAATTTTCCCTCGATTGATTGAGCCTAACCTGTATGATCCATCTGCAGGTCCATGATATTCACCTTTCATTAACCTGGTTCTTCGGGATAGAGAATGAGAATTACTCATTGTGACTGCAACAGCTGTTGTGGTTGGTATTTCATCGTCTCTGTAATCCATACTTGAGACAACTGAGCTGGAGAAAAATATTAGCTTCAGCAAAGATGAGTTCCACAAACAGAAACCACTTCGGATTATAGCTTGCTTGAATATCCAGAAAAAAAAAATTTTCCATTAAATGAATAGTAACTCCTATAAATCATATGTAGTACTCCTATAAAAATTCCATTAAAAAAACTACTTCATATGTATGGTAGGTTGGTAACTCCTATAAATCATTTCCCTGGAAAGGCAGAGGAAGTACTACAATTTCCTTGATCACCTTCAACCTCATTAAACTGAGAATAGTTCAAAATGTGAAATGATAATTATGGAAACAAGAAGTTTTAGCAAATTTACAGAGAATGAGAGGTCGCCGCTACCTGTATTCACCCTTGTTATAAAGATGTGAATGCAAATCCTCCAAAATCTTATAAAAGAGAACTCCTCGCAACTTTGTCAGCTCAGATCTGACATCTTGAAGTGCACCAACCTGATAGATTATTCAACATAAGTAACAAAATATTTGCATGCTCTTTATTCCACATGCCTACAGGGTTTGTTCAATAAGATATTAAAATGGTGGGCATGGGTTTGTCCAACCAGAGGTGACACAATGAACCTAAGAATCAGACAGACTGATCAAAACCAAACAAACAATCAAACAGAAAAAAGAGACAAACAAAAAGAAATGTTGCAAGGAGACTAACAGACCGCTTGAAGACCTTCTCGCTCAAGCATCAATGTCGACTGAGCATGGACTTGAACCGCTGCATAAAACTGCTTGTCAGAAATCAATTTCTCAATACGACCTGGAACCTGGGCCATCAGATAAACGTATGTTACTTCTAAAACATCATCAGATTTTTAATATGGAAATACCTCATGTGAATAGTGTTCTTAATTAGTGACAAGATCAAGTCATCAATTCAAAAGTATATAAGTGTAAGAGGAGGAATCTAATATTGCAAGAGAATACAAGCAGCTTAACACATGCCATAGATGACAAACCTTAGCTATGCCCTCAATTTGATCCAAAAGTGAAATTATGTGTCGTAATGTAACAGATCGAGACCACAATTGATGCAATTGCTTATTCCGAGCCCCAAGTCGCTTTTTTGCATCAGCCAAATCAATCTTTAATGTCGAGATGCTTTCAGCAGACTCACTGAATAACCGCAAAATCTGGATAACAAAACATAATTATAATCCAGAAGATATCATACATTGTATTTTCAGATAATGGATTCACATGGGATGCAAAGTTTAACTACCATAAATTGGAGTTTTCCAAATCTAACTTTGTCTCTAAGAAATTCACATTTAAGTCAATGTATTAAGTATCCCAGAGTCTAAGAATGACACGCTAATTGCTCAAAAGACAATTTGATGTGATATTAACTGAATTAAGTGTAAGGGTGTCACAGGTTAAAAAGGCTGCAAACATGATTGATGGATTGTCTAATACCTCCATCAATTAGAGTACATAAAGCAGGATATTAGGAGAGTAACCTTGAAAAAACAATTTAGAAATCCAATTAATTCAGCGAGTCTAGGGGATGGTTCTAACAAACCTGGGAATAATTTTGAATTGCCTTGTTGAAACCACTGTGATAAGCATGGACAACCTCATCTACAACCTCCTCAACAACATCACTTTGATCCTTCAAAACTTGGAGTTCACCATCACAATCTTTTGATGTCAAAATGTGTACAACATGAGGCAAAGAGTCAAAGCGTGCAGCAGCCCAGCTCTCATCTATTCTGGCCAGTTCATGTCTTAAATACTGCATGTACCAAAACAGAAGAAGACATAAGATCATTAAGACTGGCAGCAAAAGATGTGCAACTTCAACCCCCTATAGGATCCTTTTAGCTAGTACAATAAGATTTGCCTAGCATATGAAAGGCACCCCCACATGAAGGTATACAAGACATTATAGTTACACATTATTAGTGACAATGGGAACTGCAAGCAGTTTCTGCCATAATTACCAATTACCAAAAAATATTTTACAGTAGAAAATATTTTCCTATCAGATCTTCTTACATGTTTGAAAAAGCAACAACAAGTTTTGGTGCACAATTATCACCTATATAATCAATGCCGTGTGTGCAGTCAAACAGTTGGGATTAATAGTTCACAACTTCTTTTACAGGCAAATATAAACAAAAAGAGTACATGTGACTGGAAATTGAAAACTGAACCATAAGAA
>JAOXYD010163416.1:0-10219 GCA_028565735.1 Pinacopodium congolense | reverse complement strand
TAATAATTTTTATTTTATATAAAAATAATTATAAAAAATTATTAATAGAATATTATATACTTTTTAAATAAAAATAATGTCAAAGACCTAATTCAAGGAGTGGTTCGATAACTTGAAGTGTGAATGGAACAAAATTTCGAATTATTATTGTAAATAATAAAACACATAATTTTTTAATATTAGTTAAATTAAAACCAACAAAAATTTAGTTTTTATTTAGTTGGATTTTAGTTTTTAATTTTAATTTTTTTAAAAATACATTAATATAACATAAAAAAACATAAAAATCACAATAAAAAAATTATAATTCACAATTTAATTAAACATCCCTTACTTTATAATTCGTCGGTAAAGAATAAACAAAGTTTATAAACTCTCAAAGTCTCTAAAGATTATTAAGTGGGTCTAGGTCTCTAAAGATGAGTGGGTCAACCGGGTTGATATTCTTTTGTTGTAACAAACACCGAATATCCGGTATCCACACAGTGGAGGGTCCAGTTCTTGGGTTAAATTTATGAAGAGAATTATTGGGAGGACCACTTCACATCACCTTCGATCGCCCATCAAACTCTCTTTATCTCTCGTCCAAGGAAAGGACGGCATTCGAAGTAATAGTGACGGCAATTCCATCTGCAGTTTCAACGCTCAACCACGAGCTAGATCAAAGTGAGAAATATGAGTGATTCCAGTGGTCCTTACCCACATGATTGATTACCTACCTGATTCTGACATTGGCAAGTGGGCTGGCTCATGGGTTCAAATGGACTCCAGCTTAATGGGACCAATTCCTCTTGTTCGGACCACCCGAGGAATGACTGCGATATCATTAAATTTATATTTTGTTATAACAAAACAATTAAAATTTTAAATTTAAATTAACTGAATTATAGTTTTCAATTTAAATCTTATTTAAATATTAAAATTTAATTTAACCATTAAGATCTAAATTACCTTTTAATCTATTTTGTTATCCTCAACCTCTTTTTCATTAATGGTAACTAACAATCATTGTTTTTAAATATGATTTACTTAAAATTTAGGTGTGTATAAACTAACTTGAACTTTTAATATTGGAATAAGAATATTAAAAATAAAAAGTTTTCCAACAAGTGAAGATATTTGAGAAATTCTCTTGGACCATTTTTAAGGAGGTTATTACAAACCTCGGTTCTTTCAACATGTAAAAATTAGACCATCCATGTAAAATTAGAGTTGGTTGATAAATTAGTTGGTATTGACTTGAGTAACTTTAATATTTTTTTGATGGATAAAATTGCTTTAAATTCTTCAAAAAGGTGTTTATCAAAGATCATAACAAGTGTAGATAGAGTTCCATTTGTTATGAAATTACAATTATAGTTTGTTGTTTTAGATACTTTTAAATTATTCTATGTTAATTCGTATGAATTTATTTTAATTTAAATATAATATAGTCTAAATATATTTGAATATCTTCCTGTTTAATGTTAAACCTTAATAGATATTTGTGTTTCTACAGTATGGTATGTTCAATATAATTAACTATGTTCTTGGTGACAACTTGTACTGAATTCAACTTAAATATATTTAATTAAATTTAGTTTGGAGTTAGTTTAAATTTTCAATAAATATAAAACAATAGATTAAGAGGCTTGGTTAGGAGAGGTACCATTTATCAAGTAAGTGATAGTTAGGGAATGTTTAGTTGTGTTTTTGTATTGATTGATGCGCTTTCTTTTTCGATTTCTATGCTGTATTAATATATATTTTTTAATTTTTGTATTTAAAAAATAAGAAACTAAAACTAAGAATTAAAAATTAACTAAACAAGACCTTAAATTTCAATTCTTGTAGCATAAAACTCAATCAATAAATATTGGAAACCATGTTGAGATTACAAGATTTCAATTACATAAAATTATTGTAAATGTTATTAAAAAGAAAAAAAGTATATTGCCACAACTCGTGGTATTTACTATTGAGATACTCCTAAAAAATCCAAACAATGCAACAAGTTTTAATTCTCTAAGACTAAAAAGTGTGAAAAAGATTTTGAATGGCACATTTATCATAAAATTTTAAGGGTAAAATGCACACACATATTTTACATTTTTTTAATAAATAACTCATTCCATATCTCTTTGTTTTTTAAATTAAATTTCGCATATGTGACTAGACATGGTAAATTAAAAATTATTATCATGATTTATGGTCCTGAAAAATATTATTCATTAGTTTGTGAGGGTAATCATGAAATATGAATATCCACTTTCAATTATGGGTTATAGTGACTTAAAGATGCTCGTTATATTACTTCAACCAACTTTTAAGATCGATTATTAAAATACTGTTAATAAAGATATCTTTAAATTTTATGGTACATAAAAGACTACGATGTTGAAGATATTATTAATTAACGATGAATGAGTACCAATCACATCAGATATGTGGATATTTGAAAAAAAAAACAGTTATATGGTTAAGACATCACATTTTATATTAATAACATTTGGATTTTATGTAGTAATATTGAGATAAATAACGATTAAGAAACATATATCTGATAAATAATTATATTGATAATCCTTTGTCTTGATATATTTGATATATAATTTTTCTCATAAATGATAAATTTATTTATGTTTCGGTGCCTCATAAATGATAGGAAAATGAATGTTTTAATTGATTATTTAATGGACTGAAATATCAACAAAAAGTTGTTAACGATAACTTTAGATAATGTGGAATAAAAAACATTATAATTGACAACGTTCAGAGTAAGTTGCATGTTAGGAGCTTATTAATGAATAGGATAATCTTTCATATGAGTTATTATACGCGTATAATAAATTTAATTGTGAAGGATCAATTAAAGATTATTAATTTATAATGATATTTAAGAGGGAAATGAATTAAGTGTTAATAAATTAATAAATTTTTATTACTTAAAAATTAAATCCAAAGAAAATTAAAATGTGATAATGATATAAAATGCCAATATAATTCAAAATCAATTATAAAAATAAGTATAGAATAAATAGTGTATTAAGAGATTTCTCAGATTAATTGTATAGTTATTCAGTAAACAATCTTTACTTACTTCTACTCTCTAAATCTTTCTTAAAAATTCACTTTCTTCATTTATTAATTAAGTAAAGATAAACCTCTTTATAATAATCTTATTTATAGGTAAAGAGCAGTGTTTAAAATATTGACTTGTACCAATTAGTATGGGTCAGTTCATATGGTACCGGGCCAAGCTTGGTATACTTTAACCTTTATACAATACTAAATCACTATATCAGTCGGTACCAAAGTCAAAATATAATTTTTTAAAAATTGAAGGATTAGCATAAAAAAATTGGACAAAAATTTCGTAACATCGATTCTGGTCGACCGGTGTTAACATCAATCGATTGATCACCTATAATTTTCAATATAAAAAACGTTGAGTTCCTAAATATATTAGAAGTCAACACATTTAGTTAAGGACTTTTTTTAAAAATTTTCCATTAACTCGTATATTATAAACTTTTTTATTTATCTGTTAATCCCATGTTGGTAAGTATGTGTTATATGTTACCTATCATCTCCTCCTTATTTCCTAGTAATATGGGATATGGTAACAATTTCACTGAGGCCAATAATATCTAGCAAAAAAGTTTTGCATTCTCTATAGTCTTTTGGGTATAGCTATAATTATTAAGAATTATAGTCAGAAATTCTTTTGGTTTTTGTTTTATTTTTTAGCTCGAGGCTTTCTTCAACTTCTTTTTCTTCTTCAAAATTTCTTGCGTATTTAAGTATTATAAAAGATTCTTTATTGTTTCACCATCTTCTATTTGTTTTTGTTTTAGCGACTCTATATCTTGTTTCATCAAATTGATTTTATGTTGCAAGTTTTTTAGAGTGATATGTGGTTTTTTAGCTTTTTTTGGTCCTATCCAATATGTTTATTAGGTTGTGAACGACATTGAGGGAAAATATCCTTTAGGAGTTTTCAATGATTTTTGTAGCATTTCCAAATATTCTTTCTTTAGCTGAGAGTCTTAAGTTAGATTTATTACTTTTAATAGGAACCTCGAGTCTTTAGTTAAAGCATTTACCTCTTGGGAATTTTCATTATTATAAAGGTAGTCATTACCATAACTATCTTTTCTTAATATAAAAGTTTTATTACCAGATTCTTCTTTTCTAGAAATTTCATGTTATGATACATTAAAGGTTGGATTTTTTTCTAATATTTCTTTATCTAAATCTCGATTTTTTATTCTTTTATTTAAACTATAATATTTTGAAATATGACCCTTTTTATGACATTCATAACATGTTAATATTTATACATTTTTTTGAGTTTGCAACTTTGGTTTCCTTATAAAAGGGTTTTTTTTTCTTACCCTAAGATCTATACTTTTTGTTGCTATAGTCTTTAAAAGCTTTACCTTTACCCTTGCTAAGACTTGTGGAGATATCGAACTATTTACACAATGATTCTAACTCCTTTTTTGTTTTTATCATTTCTTTCTTTCTTTATTTGCATTTGAAGCTTCATATCTTGACACAACTTTAACCCTTCTTTTTAGATATAGCTAATGAGCTCTCCACAAGTCAACTTATTATAAAATTACTCTTTCTTGCTAAAGACAGTAAATCTTAAACAAGTAATCTCCTTATAGTAAAAATCCAAAGAAAATGCACTAATAGTCAATGAAAAAAAATAAAAAAAATATTTTACAATCATGCAATAATTATTAAAGTCAAAGCTAGTTTAACCTCTTAATCAAATGAAGAAGAAATTGAATTGACTAAAGAAAATGAAGATTGCTATTTTGGATCTAATCCATTAATAGACATTTAAAGGTCTTAAATGAGTATTTGCCATCGAAAGCCCCAAAATTGGGCATAGATCACCTAAAGACCTTTAAATTGAGTTATTATCCTTTAAAGGCCTATAATTAGGTATTTGTTACTATTATAAGCCCAAATGAGTATTGATATTATTTTAAACCCAAATGAACATATGTAAGCCTAAAAATAAAAAAAATAAAAAAAAATAAAAAAGAAAAGAAAAGAAAGGAATCTTTAGAAAAAAGAAGCTCACACCATATTATGAAGAAGAATATGGAAAAGGGAACCCTACACACCATGTGAAAGATCCATTGTAGAGAAAGAACCTTTAAAAACTTTAAATATACCCCTTGAAAATTACCAAGAAAACCTATGATCCTTCCTATAAATAAGTAGAGCCTCCTCTATCTTCATAACCTTCTTTCTCCCTCCATCTTAACACTTATCTCAACACTCTCTAACTGACGAAACTCTCTGAAAAAACCTTCATTCTTTCTTCTCCAGCTCTCCAAGATCTCCCCAAGCCTTCTCTCTTTAAAGGCATAGTCATATTAAAGCCATATAGCCTAAAACCTTAAAGTTTTCTTCCACCATTACTCTTAAACTTCCTTCACCTAAGCCATAATGTCTTAAAGCCATAACCAATGTCCTAAATCTTCCCTAAAGCCATCCTAAACCTTCCTTTTTGGGTATTTGATAATTTGAAATTAAATTATTCATTTCTTTCATAAAATATTTTCGTGAAAGATCTTTGTTGTACTAAAGACCTATAATGAATTGAAGTGAAGTGAGTGATCTTTCCTTTCTCTTTCCATTTTAGTTTTTAATATTATAATATTTTCTATTAAAAGCTCACCAATCTAGTTATACTACTTTGAGTTATTTATTTTAATTTTATACTTACCTCCCTAACCAATGGTCAGTTTTTTCGCTTATGCTTAATTGACTGTTAATCTAACTTCTACTAACTTACTAATTGCTAACTTTTACTTTCATGTTATTTAGTTTTCCATGTTTGATATTTGATTTTATGCTTTTCATAAGTATCAAAGACTAAAGACTCAATTTATACCTCTTAAAAGATTAAAGAAAGTTATAGATAATGGAACTTCAATAATTAGACTAAGCAAACAACAATACAAAGATCTAAAACAACAACTAGAGGTTAACAAAATAGTTAGAGAATACATTAAAGATTCCTTTAAAGAAAATAAAGCATAATAAAAAATTCTATCCTGTCCTTAGTGACTAAAGAATTTGTCCTTAGTGACTAAACCTTGTGAGAAAGCTCCTAAAGCTAAAGTGTTCCTTAAAGGTATCTATCTTGAAGGTTATAGTCTAAAAATTAAACAAATATTTAAACTTTAAGCATGTCAGTTAACTTGCTTTTCAAGGCTATAACGAATCCATTACTATTGTTGAAAAGGTTATCTTTAAATTTCTTTCCTATTAGTTTAATCTTCCTTTTTCCTGTTTGCTCGCTCCATGCCCATTGCCCCCTATCTTTCGTATTAGAGTACAGAGGGTAGGGATTAAGTCGAGTTTTTTTTTAATTGAGGTACCTAGTTTATCTAGCCTGCTGAGGATGAGTGGTTTCGACAATAAGACCTAGGAGAGTCCGTGAGTCTGTTGGTTTAGTTCGTTCATAATTAGAATGAAGTGAAAGTACCTTAAGAGATGGATTTCTTTACGAGATCTAAGTTTGTATCTAACACATCTAATTCTAGTTTGACCATAGACAATGGTATGTTGTCACTAACAAGGAGATAACTATAGAGAATTTTGAGAGATCTATTGACAATCGGGACATCCTTAAAGTTCATAAAGATCAAGTTTATCAACAGTCAAAGTTTAAATTATTTCAAAAGTCGGAATATATCATAAAGAAAAAAGCTAGGGACATTTTTATATCTAAGCCTTTTGAAACCATCTACTTATTATCCCCACAAAATCATAAAGAAGCATAAAAAAATCCTATCACTACATCCATATAAGATTTGTCCAAATAGGCATAAAGCACCTAATTAAAGAAGGTATAAACATGCCTATATTGGTATATCTAAGAGACATTAGGTTTTATGACTTTCAAGATTTAATTTGAATGCCATGGAGTCTAATCTATGTAAAGGTTTAATCATCGTAGAAAGTTACTCCTATTTGATCATTTCCCTTAGGGATAAAAATATCTTAGATTAACTGGTATTACAAATAAAGACACACAATTATAATGCCTTAATTTTTATAGTTATTATTTTCAAAATTTATTACAAAGTCATGGTCATCACCTTTTTTAGTAAAGCTTTAACCTAAGAAACACTCTATTTATAAACAAATCTATCAATGTCTAATGTAGTTGTCTTAAAAAATCATAAAGTGGAAAGACATCAATATACCCGATGAGTGGACCCTTAAAGATGTAGTGGAACTAATTCTGCCTAATCCTTTGAGTCCAAGTACCTAAATCTGAGAGGTAAAGCAATTTCATGATGGTAAAGTAAAGTTTTCCTTTTATAGAAAGTCCATGAGTCAGATGATGAATGATGACTCCTTAACCTTGACTATAAATCTAGGTAGAGTCTCTAGAATTCCTTTTGTGATAGAGATCTCGAAGAGGTAATCCACGTCCAATATTTTGATCTTTAACTTTCAGGGTATATAATATAATAAAAAATGTTCCATAGATTGTGTATAAGTCCTAATAGGGTAAAGATAGCCAAAATGCTCTAGTTTCCTTAAGCTATTCTTCAATTAATGAAAATGTAAATAATGAATTACACTTCCTTGAGAGAGTTTGAAATTAATATTGAATATATGTATAAAGATTTTTATTCATCAAAAAAATAGAAAAAGAGAAAATGGTTTTTTTAAAACTTTTCGAACTAAAAGACAGGGATCTAGGAAAAGTATTATAAATGGATAAATTGTCACAAAATCCATATATTTTTCTTTGCTGGTTTGAGTCATATTTTGAAGAAAGAAACATAAGTGTTCCCTTTGAAGAAGATAAAGCTCATCCTGTTAAAAGACTTATTAATCAACTTAACACTCATAGTAGGATAAAGAAGTGGGCAACCATTGTAAGAGGAATTGTAAAATCTGAAGACCTACCATTTCAGGTGACAAAGGTTCTATACAAATTGACTACTAGCACAAAATCACCTTTAAATGTTAAAGTTGAAAGTGAAGATGTCACTCCTAAAGATATAAAGATAACACATACCTATACAATATAGGTAAATAATTAATAAGGATTGAAAGGAAACTTGAGTCCTATATTAGTCACAAAATCTGCTTTCAAAATTAAAGCTCCAATGTTTAAACTGCACAAGGTATCCAACAATAGTGTTAGTCAATTTAAAAATAAAGACAATGGATTTCTTAAAGCTATTTAGGAACAAATAAATAAAATAAATGAAAAAAATTGTCACTGATATCTCAATCACTTCAAACTCTCAAACTCAAGTCATAGGCCCACAAAGAGAAACTATCCAGACTAGCCCAAGCTAAGGTAAAGCTCGGTATGTCTCAGGATTATAATACTAAAAAATCTAAACATGATAGGATAAGGAAGTTATATAGGAGATTTTAAACAATCTAACCTATTTGAGGAATCTAATTCATCTGTCCTTGTGATAAATAAACTTCACTAGAAACTCCTGACACAACTGTATAAGCTTATAGCTCCTAATACACTAAAACCAAAATCTTATAGCCCATGAGTTATAGTGCCACTTTAATGTATCAGTGAAATATAGATAGAATGATTAAGTATAGTGTCCTATATGTCCTCCAATAGGTGACAGTGGCCTTTAATGCATACTAAACCCAATTGAGGAAATTATATCATGCCATAATAAACTTGCTTATAGCTGAATTTTTTGGACAACTGAAAGGTTGGTAGGATTTTCTCCTTATTAAAGAGCAATAATTAGATATTTGTAAAATCTATAAGAAGGATAAAGATGGTGATTTGATATTAGATGAGAATGGTGAACCATTCTAGGATGTAGTTTCAACTCTGATATTAGCCATTTCATTACATTTTGTAAAAGATCCATCCCATTCACAAGATAAAAAGACATAATTGCTATCTAACCTCAGGTGTAAGACACTATCATACTTCAAATAGGATAAAGACACCTTCTTTACCAGGGTAATGCTTAAATAAGACTCCAAAAAGCCTTTTTAGAAGAATAAGTTCTCAGAAGGACTTCCTTCTCTTTTAGGAGAAAAGGTCAGGAATAAAATTTGAGAAAACGATAATGACCATAGTTCCTATAATAAGTTGACTTATGTAGAGCTCATTAGCTATGCCTAGAAAGAAGGGTTAAAATTATATCAAAATACGAAGCTTCAAAAGCAAAGAAAGGAAGAAAATATGAAAATGAAAAAAGAGTTAGGATCATTCTATAAACAGTTCGATATTTTCACAGGTTTAGTAAGGGTAAAGGTAAAGTTTAAAAAGACTATAGTAATAAAAAATATAGACAACCATCATGTTATAGAAGGCCATTAGGCTATAAAAAATATGAAGAGTATAGACAAAAATTTTTAGAAGGAAACAAAACTCGCAAACTTAAGAAAAGTATAAAAATTTAACATCTTATAAATCTCATAAAAGGTTATATTTTAAAATATTGTGGTTTGAATAAAAGACTACAAAATTTAGATTTAGATAAAGAAATATTATTAAAAAATCCATTCCTTAATAATATCAGAAAGTGAAAGTTCTGGAGAAGAAGTGTAACACCCCTAAATTTTATCCCCAAATCCATATGCTTTGATACCTATATAAAAACCACAAACATAAAAATTTCTCAAAACATAATAACCTTAAATCATAATCACTAGCAATCAAACCTTAATTTAAAAATAGTAGGAATCTAAAGAATATCTTCGTGACTTGACTGGCCCACTTACAATTCTGTTGCGTAACTCTAATATAATAAATGATAATTAAACTCTACTATCTACTTCCTAAAAAAGTTAACGAGCAATAAATGAGCTGTCAACTCAACAAAGGGAATATCATATACACATCATGTTTTACTCATTTCACATATACAACTAGAATTTCATACATGTACATCACATTAACGTTTCAATGCGAGTTCATATCATCATTTATGTAAATTCCATTTATTTACAATTCATTCCCAATAAGTTATCCTATTTTTATATTATTAGTTTAGTTTTCTTATTTTTAAAGGTCCTACGTAACTTAGTACATTTATACTTAATGGTTAGTTGGTAACAGACCATATAGTATACTCTTTACTAATAAAAGTACTTGGGCATTTCCACTACCAGAATATCAAGTCTCATCATAATAAATCATATAAGATACTTCCACAACCAGAATATCAAGTCTCATCATAATAAATCATATAAG
>JAOXYD010163396.1:0-10219 GCA_028565735.1 Pinacopodium congolense | reverse complement strand
CCTTGCAAGGATTGACTTGTTCACACACTCGGATGAATAGACCACGACTCACGAACTTGGCGTAGGTAAGCATTGGATCGGGCCAATGTCCTATGCGGGCTTCGACGAGATCACACAGCATCATCTACAGATAGAGATCGTGAGAGATCTTGGATGATGTGGCGACAGATAGAGTTACAGTAGGACTAAACATCTGAAGATAACAGAGATCTTTGAGGATAAGGATTCAGTGTCCTAGTCAAATGTAAACTCTTATTTAGTTGTATTCTGTTGTAATTCTATCTTATCAGATAGAGTCCTATTCAGATGGGGGTGTCATCTGATTGGCCACGTGATGCAATCTTGATAGTGGTAGAATGTGATCTTAGCATGATCTTAGGAAGTGGGGTTCAGTTAGGATTCGAAATTGTAACTTGACTTTCAAGCTAGAAGGCCTATATATAGCTCATTCGAGCTTTGCTCTACTCGAACAGAGATTAGGTAAATACTTAATCAGAGAGAGCTTCATTGTATTCTTTTGAGGTGAAGTAATATAAAGGTTGATATTTTTACTGTATTTCTCGTGTTCTTGTTGCCTTTACTTTCTTATTGCTTTTATAAGCTTTGTTCTTCGAGTGTGCGAGTGAAACACTGCGAGGGTTGTTGAGGGCTGAAGTCTTACTTAAGTGGACCTAAGTGAGACTGCCGTACAAGGGTGTTGGTGCCAATCTTCGGTGAAAGATCGAGTTCCAAGGAGGCGCCCTGTATCAGATCCTCCCTTATTGCAATACAAACATAATGTTGAACCAAGTGAGGAATAAAATGAGGTAGCCATTAGTGGCACATAAAGGAGATACACACTTGCTTTCATATTGTTAACAATTGAGAGCATTGACTTTACATACATGTCTTGGAGAGAAAGCATTGTTGCATGAATATAGGGCAGAAAGATAAGTTAATCTTTGAAATTGATACATGAGAATTAGAAGAATTTCTATTTGATATTCACGTACCATTTACCAGATGTTAAAGTTTTTAAAGGGGGAGTTATTTATTTCCCCTTTTATTGTCTATAGATTTATATATCATATAATCTTTTAAGGTAGACAAAAAGGGAGAGTGTGAGGTAAGGTTAACACTTGATTGTTTCATTATGCATAAATTAAAGTGGAGCATATATATTGCTTTAGAATAAGGGGAACTTATTCAAAGAAATTTATTTTCTTCAATATTTCCAAATATTTTGTTATCATTAAAAAAGGAAAAAATATTAGATCAAGTAAGGTTCTAACCTATAATTTTGATGATAACAAAACATGATAATACTAATTTCTTTTATCTTTAGTGACATTAGCAAACTATTATATGAAAGATCAACTTTAATTGAAGGAGAGTTTTAAAGGATGAAGAAAATTAGAAAGTGGAGCGCATTTACAATGCAAGTGAAGATCAAGATTTCAAATGAAGGTTTAGATAAATACTAAGGAAGCTAAGCTTTCGTATGTTAATTAATGTAAATTTTATTATAAGTCTTGCCTTGGTCAATTTAATACTTTAAAGCCTATTCATGTACGTGCATTGCATATTGTTTAGAATAATGCATATTGTTTACACAATGCATAAATATTTGAAAGGTCAAGATTAATTAAGTTTTATTTTTAAAGAAAAGTATCTTGATTATTAAAATACTTTGAAGAATCTTTGGAAATGCATTTGAGTCAAGTATTTATCAAAAAAATTAAATTTTGGAAGGCTGAAAACTTTTAAAAAATGTTTGAAAATTGTGTTTAGGAACATTAAATGACCAATACAGCTTGTTGGTTAACTAATGTAATGTTTTGGTGCATACTAGTTGACCAATGATAGATATTGGTCAATCAGTGTCTCAAAAAACTTGAAAAATGTTAGACAATGAATTTGCAATACATCATTGATGAATATGTTATATAACTAATATGACATATTGGTTGACTAATGTGTGTAAATGGTTCATCAATATATGTTAAAATTTTGAAACTTTTACACAGTGAATTTGTAATGTGACTATTTAGTAAATTGGTTAACCATTGTGACATATTGGTTAATTAATATGCCCTCTATTGCTCTGAAAAATGTTTGACAAAGGCTCCAAGTCTATAAGTACATATTTTTATTGTTGATGAAGAAGTTTTGATGATTTAAGAAAAGTGTGAATCATTAAATAGTTGAAAAGAACACTTTTTAAAGCATTCAAAACTTTTGTGCATTTATTATTCATTAAGCTCTTAAGCATTGTTGTTAGAAAGATATTTTCACTGATTATTTCTTTTGAGGGCTTGATATTTTGGGTGATTTACCTTTAACATAATTTGATTACGCCTAATTCATCGCCTTTTTGGTACTATTAGAGACAAATATCTAGGAGTCACCAAACTTCAAAATAATATTATGTAGTTTCTTTATAAAAGAAGAATTCATATCAATAGATGAACATTAAAGAAATTGACCTTATGCCATCATAAAATGAAAACAATGATAAGGTCATAAAAGAAAGTTAGGAAATTTAAGTCTAACATGTGAAATATAACGAGATGTTATAAATCAAAGTTAACATGGATGAAGCACAACATACTAAGAGAGATAAGTTTTTTTATAGAATAACATAACATTTTCGTATAATTACCATCTAATATGAAAATAATCAAGCCATTTATAATAACTCAAAGTTGAATAAGATACTTAACACCAGACTTATAAAATAGAAAAAAAATGTCTTTATAAAAGAGTAACGACATGTAATGTAGAAATAATTGAATAAATTCTTAAGCACTTGATTTATTAGGGAGGTAGTATAACTAGCTTAGCTAGTAAACATGGTTATGGTAAAAGAGAAGTCTAAGGTAAATGATGCGTACGCGTCAATTTCATAGATATAAATAATGTCATAAGGATAACTACGCATTTTTAAGATATACCTACTCAAAGATCCCATAACAAGTCACAGATGGTTAAGTTTCATAGACATATACTTAACTTATAACTAAATCTGTATATGTGAAGATGATGAGGACAAAATGATATTTGTTATGCATAACATAGGAAACTATTATAGAATGTTTGAATTTAAACTAAAACATATAAGGGAAACTTTTCCTAATATGCAATAATGCTTCATTATACTAAAGAATACAGTATGATGCTAAACTTTGAGAAGTGTATGAATGAAATTTGTAACAAGTTCTTAGGATTTATGGTGGGGTATAAAATTTAACTCCTAAAAGATCAAAGCAATATTTAACATGAAACCACCATACGTCTTTTAAAAAGCATAAAATCTACTAGGTAAAATAGCAAGTTTGTCCCATTTTCTTTTTAAAGTCTGCCAAAAGATATCTCTCATTCTTTAACATTCTTAGATCATACTAGAGATTTAAATAAAACAGCATACAATAACAAACTTTAGAAGATTTCAAGGAGTACTTGTAGAAATTTTTTTCTCTTCAACACCTTTAACAATGATAAAGTTTTAAGCTTATATATTTCAGTTGCACCAAAAGCACCTAGTTTGGTGTTGTTTTATGGAGAAGGATGTCAAAAATCCCTATTTATTTTATAAGTAATATCTTCCAAAGCCCAAAAGAATATACACTTAAATGAAGAAGGTAGTTCTAATTGCAATTTTGCTGAGATGAAAACTATAACCAATATTCAAGGCTTATCCCATTTTCATCATACCTAATATGCCATTGAGACAAATTTCATACAAGCCAAAGACATCAAGAAGGAATGGGAAATGGTTGATTGAACTTAATGAATTTGAGATCACATTTTCCTATTAATATTGGAAAACTCCTAGTCATTAGTAGATTTTTTGGTTGAATGTATCCTTATTAGTAGAAAAAAATTAGGTGAACGTGCCTTGGAAGCTTGCCCATTTGGACAATGAATGTTTCTTGTACATAATTGAAAATGGAAGCAAAATGAGCATTGTCATCAAGCTTCATATAAGATCAATATATAGTATTTTTAAAAAAACATAAGTTCGAAGCTCCAATAATGAAGCACGGTACAAGGCTTTAATACATGAGATTAAAATATTGAGACATTTACAAATTTGATTGGTAAAAATGAAATCATACTCGTAGGTTGTTTTCAATCAATTGAAAAAATTGTTCCCTACTAAGAAAGAAAATGTATGGAAGTACTTCTACTTGTATCAAACCATAACAAAAGATATAGAGGTTCAAGTATAATACATTCTTAGGGGACAAAACAATCTAGCAACATAATTATTAAAATATGGATGCACTATTACAAGTCATGCTCAAACACATAGATGAAGAAGAAGTTTAGGCATCGGTAGGGCAAGTGGCCGTAGATTGCAAAACCTATATAAAAAATTATATTAGATAAAAGGGAGTTACCTTCAAGCCTGGAGAAAGTAAAAAAACTCATTTGCAAATGCAAAAAATTCTTTTTTATTAATGGTTAACTTTACAAATGCCCATGTACTTAACCATAATTGAAATGTGTGGCACCACCTTAAACAAGGGAAATCCTAAAAGAATGTCATAGAGGTTATAGCAGAATTCATCAGGGTTGTTGACTACCTATCTTATAAGTTCTGTGAAAAGGATATTTTTGACCATCAATTAGGTGAGACACAATTGATTATGTCAAAAAAATATAATAGATGTCAAAGTAGATCATGTTTTCACCACCAGTTTGTTGTTGAATACTCTTCTTTTTCTTCTTCTACCATATGCACCGTGGATCCTAGACATCTTAGACCCATTCCCACCTATATTTAGACAATATAAGTTCATTTTTATCACAGTCGACTAATCCACATAGCGATTAGGAGTAGATTCTTGTCCATCCGTATTAACAAGAACACTCAAACAATTATTTATGCACCATATTATGTACAAATACGATAGACCCTTATCCATATTCTTGGAGAATGAGCTACAATTTATCAATTTAAACTTAAGAAAACTTGAAAATTTTAGGACATCAAACAAAATTTTATGTACATTGCATACCATTAGACTAATGGTCTTACAAAGATCACCAATAAGATCATTTTATAGGACTTCAAATGAAAGATTAATCAAGTTAATGGAATTTAGCTTGATAAGTTACAGGGCATTCAATTGCAAGAGAATAAAAAAACCTATTTAGTTTGCTATCTAAGATAGAATGCTTAACACTTATGGATTTAATATTTCTTTTTGTTCATAAAATAAAACCATAGACTCGAGTTCAACAAAACAATATTACATGTGGTACTTGACACTATTTAAAAAAGGAGACATAAAGCAAATTTAAAGAATACTGGCAATAGGTTAAGATTTTCAATCATAAAATACTCAAATGATAGGTTTTACAGAAAAGCTAGCTTTAAATCAAGCAAGCCTATAAAAGTAAAAGATCTCTTTATACCTGACAAATATATACTTGAGAGATTAAATGAATACAAAAATTGAAGGCTTGGAATAGCTAGCACCCTAGTCCTTATTATTCTTAAGTTGTAAAGCAGTTAACACTTTAATCAATAAAGCTTCATTTTGGGTCTACATGTCCTATACAATGTAAACATCCATATGACTCTACAATTCAATGAATTTTTAAACATAAAACTCCCAAAATGTAAGGGGAAAAAGGTGTAAATTTTCCTAAATTTTGTGCTAACATTAAAGATAAATTTTAACATTTCACTGCACTCAAATAAAAACCTGAAATTTTTCAAAATTTTCAAAAAGACTTAATGTTTACAAGGCATTTTAAAGAACTTCTAACCTTAAATTTTATATCATCTCTTCATTAAATACATGATGATATGTTTTTTTAATTTTATTAATACCAAGTTAGCAGATAATCTACCAAAAATAAATTAACATAACCAAAATGACACAGTACAACCTTTAAAAACAAAATCTTAAATCCCATTATTTGTTGAAAACGACATAATATAGCCCTAACATTATTATTCATCTTTCCTCCATTCTAATTCATTGATGTTGCTCTTTTACCCACCTTGTTATTCTTCTTATTGGTGTTCATTAGAGCTTATATGCCTCATCTTGGCCTACTTTATATCGGCTTGTGGGGATAATTTAAGCTATCATAAGAATAAGCTTGGACCACCATCAAAAGATGTCGTTTTTCCCTTTTGCTTGTAATTCTCTTCTCTTCCATTTCCTCTCTCTATCTCTCCTTTTATGCAATTTTCAAGAATACATTTCAATGAAACTAATAAAGGATGGTCATATAGAGATCATGTAATTAAAATATGTAAAGATTGAAATATTATAAAATGCATCTAATTATATTCAATTTTTAACATCACATAATGGTAATACAAAATGTCTCACTCTTGTGTTCAATTACAGCTTTAGGAATTTAGGAATTAAATTTACATAGAAATTCAATTATTTTCTGACTTTTGCAAATTATAATTAAGAGCTAGATGAGTGCATGCTTTTATTCCAAATCCAATGCACTTAAAATAGTATAGGAGGATTGGTTGGAAAGAGACCGCATTATGTAAAATTTTTCCATGATTTTAGAGTTTTTTTTTCCTCAATGTTTTTTTTTTACAATTAAAGGAAACTTATTTGAAAGTTTAGGTCATTGATGCTATTACCAAGTTTATTTGATTTTTTAAATCTCTTTGTTGTTTCTCATCATCCATTAGATCCACATAAAGTGGGATAAGATAAGGTATATAAGTTGCTAGTAGAGATAACGATAAAGAGGAAAAAAAACAATAATGGCTAATCAAAATGGAGTAAAGATGAATAAGGTAATGTATTTTATTTTGAACAAATAATGGGATTTAGAGTTTCTGTTTGGGTTATCAGCTATAATACATTCTCTTAGTTGCGTTTATTTAGTTTTATCGTGTTAGGCTACTAACATGGCATTAATAAAATTAGAAAAAACTATGTCATTAAGTACATAACAAGGGGATGACAGAAAATGTTATGGTCAAGGGATTTTGAAAATATTTTAAAATAAATATGAAATGCAACAAAATATTAAGGTCTTTTTAAAACATTAGCTTAAATGTAAAGATGCAATTTAATATTTGGTCAAATGTAAAATGAAAAACTTAATCTAAAAAAATGTATATTTCTAAAGCATTGGATTCGAAGAATTTTGTAAAGATAGATTCCCAAAACATCATATTCAGAATCTCAAAATGTTAGGTTCATAAAATAACAAACTCAAAGAGTCTACAAATGATATATTCAAAGAGTTCGAAAACATTAGTCCACAAGCGATATATTCAAAGAGTCTGAAAACGCTAGCCTTGTGAAATGATGGACTCAGGGAATCTTAAAATGATAATCTCACAAATTAACATACTTAAGGATTCAAAGTTTCAAATTCAGAACATGATAAATTTAGCCTAAATAATTATTTTTAATTAAAAAACAAAAAGATCTTATGACTTAATAATGGATATGTCATTTTCTAGGCTTTAAAGTAATTTCCACATTACCATCGGTGCTCCCATCTTTTGAGAGTGAGTCATTGTATTCAACCAGAGTTGCAACTTTAATATAACAAACTTTAACCTTAGGATTAGTGCTTAAGAGTTTTAGAATTTCTGAGATAGTTAGTATTGAATTAAGAAAATTTCCCGTCATTGGTTTTGAAGACGACTAAACATATTAATCTTTTAGTTTTGTACACTGAGAAGAAAAGAAAATGCAAGACGTTCAACAAAACATGTTAGAGCCTAAAGTTGGTATTTCAATTAAAGAAACCAAAAATTATGAAGCAAGCATTGATGAGAGAATCAAGAATTGAATATCAAGTTTGTGAAGATCAATGTTAAATAATTTTAGAATTGTATTTTTATATGTAAAGTTGCCTTGATTTTTTCAATGCTTGAAGGGCTTAACATTCGCTTAATTGTGTGCATTTAGATTTTGACATAATAAGTCTAGATGAGAGTTTTTTGACAAAATAAGTTTGGTTAAGAGTTTTTCATATTAGTATGGAGTTTCATAATCAAGAGAAAATTTTATTAATTATTTTTAAAGAAGTACTCTTGATGTATTAAAGTGTGTTGTAAAAGTTGTTTAATTTCAATTGAGCATTTTTAAAAATTTTTGAGTCAAGGATTTGGTGAGAATTTTAGTCTTAAAGAATTTTTAAAAAGATTAAAATGCTTTTAAAAATTGTTTGAACATGTTTTAAGTTATTTCAGTTTGTCTGAATATGAATGAATCAAGTTTGTATGTGAAAATTGAGTTTTTTTAAAGATATCTTATACATTTATGTAAAGTTTGAAAAGTTTTCAAAATTTTGAAAGTTTATTTAAAATGAAATATCTCCATAACTAAGACATATTTTGTGATTAAGTTTAATTGAAATACTTTGGTGTCTAAGACAATGTTTGAGAAGTTTTAAAACTTATATGATTTGATTTTTTATTGAAAAGAATGCAGTTGAAATGTTTAAGAATGTTTGGAAATTTTTATAAAGTGTTGAAAGTGTTGTTCATAACCAAGGCAAATCTTGTATTTGAGTAAATTGAAATAAATTGAAAATTGAAATAGCCATGGAAATATTTTTAAAACTTATGTGAAATGTTTTTGAAATTAAAGAAAATGTTTTAGTATGTTTGAAAATGGATATAAATGGTTTTAGAAATGGTTTAATGTGAAAACTTTCAAAATAAGCTTAAATTGTCATAAAATAAGACAAAGTTTATGTTTTAGCCTAATTGTGATGTATTGGTGTTGAAAATACTTTTAAGGATCATTTGTAAGTAATTTGAATTGATTTGGAAGTGTAAGATTTGGGTTTATGTTGGTTATGGTAGAAATCTACAGGTTATAGAACCTATAATCTAATTTTCTAGGTTATAAGTCGACCGATGCTTGCTTTTTAGTTGACTAGTATCACAATTTTTAGTCTATAGGTTGACTAGTGCACAAAGTCTGGTTGACCAATGATTATTTGATCTATCGAAAGCATAGGTCGATTGGCTATCATAGATAACAACTAGTAAAATCTTTTTGGTTATGTGTAAGGTTGTTGGATGCTTACAGTATCTAGTTGAGTTTAGAAAGCTTGTAAATAGAGGTTCTAAGTGGTTTAGAATAATATATATGAATTTTTAATGATAAAAAAAGCATGGATTTAGATTTTGGGTTGCTTAAATTGGTTTATAAGTTTAAAATAAATAGTTGAGGTTTGAGTTTGCATTTATTACATTTTCTGCCCTATTAGCATTGGTTTTAATCAAGCAAGTTTGTTGATCTATGTAACCTTAAGTGGTGGTTGAGAGCTTAATTTTTGGGGCTTGGGTTTTGGGATTAAAATTATGAATTGATGAGTTTAAGAAACAGTTACTCTTCACCCCTATAAAAGAGATTGTTGGGTTCCTTTTCACCATTAAAAGAACACTCTATTTGGAAAGAATATTGTAAGAGTTTTTCTTTACCTAAAATGATTGTTTTGACATAATAAAAATCTAACAAGATTGCTGGGAGTGGACATAGGCTAAAGGTTAGTTAGGTGAGCAACTATAAAAATTGTTATGTATCCCTATTCCTTATCCTTTTTAATTTTAATTCATGTTTTGATTAAATCTTCAATTTCTTTAATTTGATTTATTGGCATTGGATTGGCATATCATTTGAATAATGATTGAATTATGGTTTAGGGATTTTATATTAGGAAAATAGATTTTGGTGGTTTAAGCTTTAGTTTAGAAATATTTTAAACACTTAAATCACCCCCTTTGAATGCCATTAGGGCTTACAGTTAGTATTAGAGCTAGTCTCACTTAGGCTTAAATTTCTAACAAAATTAGTGAGAAAAAATCTAATATGGTAAAATTGAGTGTTTTGAATGATTAAGAGGGATTAGATTTGTGTAAAACACCTTTGTTTAATGATAATTCTTTTTTAGGGTAGAAAATTAGAATGACAAATTTATTGATGAGCCAAAAATTGTACTTATGGGAAATTAAATCAAATGGCCACTATATTCCATCAAATGATAGGGAACTTGTTTCTTAGAATAATGATGCTTTACAAATTTTATTTAATGCGTTAGATAAATGCATCTTTGACAAAATTTCTATTTGCAATTCGACTAATGAAAATTTAGTGTAGGATGAAGGATCTTTAAATAGGTGGAAATTAAATCAAAGAAGAGGAGAATAAGCAAATGGAAGAAAAGGAGTGAACCATATGCTTGATCGCAACTAATTATAATAAGGTACCATTTTCTT
>JAOXYD010163385.1:0-10219 GCA_028565735.1 Pinacopodium congolense | reverse complement strand
CCTAAGCCATAGTATTAAACCTGAATTCCCATTCAACCTTAGTCAATAACATAATGCCCAATGAAAATTAAGTCAATGCTCACTATTATAACTCATTATTTCTTCAATATCTTTTTACCCAAAAAGAAATCTAGGCTAACATATTGAAATTGACTAAAATAGAAGGTAAATGGAAAAAAACGTATTGAAATAACTAATATTAAGCCTAGAATTGAAAGCAAAACAATCTATGCAACTAAAATCTCAAGTTTATACACTATCTAAGAAAACCTAAATACAAAACAAGATGAAACTAAAGTTTAATTTATCTAGAACATAAACAAAATGATTAAAAGGGAGAACAACTTGAATGGAAAGCTTAAAGCTCTAAAACAAAGAAAAATAAGAATAAATTGATGTGGTCACCAAATAAGGTATGGAAGCTAATAAAAATGCTCCTCTTTAATCCTTAAATATGTCAATTAAAGTTGTCAATGATTAGATATGGAAATTTTTTATTTGCCCCTATTTTTCTCGTTTATAAAGCATAAAACGATGATTTTTTAAACCATCGTTAAAGTATCTAAACAGTGTCTATTAACAATGGTTGATTGCTTTATCAATGAGGCTGCTGATCAGCTATAGCAACAACTATTACTCCAATTTACTTCAATTTTTCTCCAAACTTCGTATTTTGGTCTAAAATTTTTGTTAATACATCCAATCTATCATCCAACACAAATTAAAAATAAATTAAGTAATTTTATCTTTAAAATAGGGATAAAACCATATAGAATCACATACTAAAACACAATATGATACATTCTTATTAATACCTCACACTTGAATTATTACTTGTCCATAAGCAATGATTTAAGCACTTTACTAAAAATAATCTTGATAAAAAAAATCAATTAGATACAATAGAATTCAATCAATGCCTTGAATTTAACTTACAATTCTTAATTCTATCATAATCGAAAAATAATTTTTATCACATGCAAGGCACAAAGTTAGTAAAAAAAATAACCCAATACACATAATGTTAAGTACACAAGTCATTTCGCAAAGATATTATATCAACTTAGTCAAGGATGTTCAAAATAACCAAAAACACAACACAATTTGACCTTTGAGCAATATATAAGAGATCACCTAGCCTTTTTATTAGAGGAAAAGCACCTTGTGATGAATGACCTTGATTACTTAATTAGGATATTCCTTTTAACTTGTTTGAGATGTCATCTAACTTTTTTTACACAAAGGTAAATATTTTGTTGAGAACATCCTCGATTACTAGGCCAGATCAACCTCTCAAATGACTACTAGCATCACTCATAAACTCCATCTTTTATATTAGTTTGAAGCTAACAGAGTGAAATTTGCTCACATTATTCAACAATACAAACATTTTTTATACATTTTTTCAACATATTACTTCAAGCAACCGATTTCTAAATTCACATGATAAACCATACAAAACATCCTTAAATGCTTAACATCACACATATGGGCTACCAAAATCATATGAAAACACTCAAAGGGAAAATAAAAAAGCAAAAAATAAAGTTAGTGACCATTTCAAGATTGATCAAAGTACACCAAATTTAAAATATGAGTTTATTTTAAGTACCAAGATTAATTAATCAACTAAATTTCAAGATCATTCTCAGATAAAACATTTAAATCTTCACCCTTAGACTTACAATAATTCAAGTGTATAAAAATCAAACTTGTTCCCCACCTCTACACTTAAATAGGACATTATCCTTAATATTCTAAAACCAATATAAAAACATAAAGGCATAAGAACAAGAGTACTCCCCTAGAATGTGGAGATCATGTCATCTTTGATACGAAAGATTGCAGCTCACTTGCCTTCTTATAAACAAAATAAGCAAAAGAAAGCAAGTAAAACACTCAAAAGGAAATAAACCAAATCCTAGATAAAAAAGAGAAGAATACACAAACTAAAGGATATGGTTAGGGTGTCTCCCAACAAGCGCTTATTTAAGGTCATTATCTATTCATTTTTATCTCATCTAGCATCCAAAGAAACCTCAAACTCTACATATGAATGTCGTAAATAAGTGAATTATCCAACAACATCCACCCTTAAAGTTGGCCAGAAATTAACATGATGATGCATATCCTTGAAGATGTTAAATTTTATAGCTTGTCCACCGTACTCCAATGTCAACTCTTTCTTATGGACATCAATCAATGCATGGGATGTCTTAAAAAATGATCTATCCAATAGAATGGAAGACTCTTCATCCTCCATGTCCACAACATAAAAGTTTTTAGGAAATATACAATTTTTAACCTACACCAAGACATCCTCAAAGACCCCCTTAGGGGTAAGTGTTAGATCCATCTACTAAGCGAAAAATAACACGAGTATCTTTTAAAGAATCTAACTTAAGAGGTTTAAAAACAAATAATGTCATTATGTTCATAGAAGCTCCTAAATCTATAAAATAATGATCATACCTTGTGTTCTTTATTGCACAGGTTTGTATGTGTGGGTACTGTTCTTCTTGGTAAAGCTACTGGTAAACTTACACTTATGCATGCCTTTACATCATCCTTCTTCTTTGACTTCTACATGATCTACTCCTTCAAAACTCCTCAGTAGCTTCAAGTAGAGGTATAGTCTCCTTTACCCCACAAAAAATGTCAAGGATAGCTTTCTCCTTCTCTTTCTTATCCTCTTGTTTCTTATTCTTCACTTGATCTTCCTTCTTTGCCAATTGTTAGGAAAGGTAACTGAAATGTAGTTAGGAACAATAAAGGTTGTGTCATATACCTTAGGAGGCGTCACATCCACCTCCTTACCTTGCTCTTCCTTCTTTTCCACATCCTCCTTCGCTTCTTGTCTAGCACTCCTCACCAAGATGGCAGGCACGTTCTCTCTTAGGTTCCTCTCTAGTTGACTAGAAAGTTGGTTTGAGAATTAGGTTTTCACCTTTCCCACAGTGTCTGCTAACTAGCTCATCTGAGTCTCCAAATTTTTAATGCTACTCCTCGTCTGTTACTGGAACTGAAGAGAGTTAGTGGGTAGGTTCTTCATGATCTCATATAAGGATATAACTCCAGCTTGTGGTGCTAAAGGTGGAGGTGGAGGTGGAGGTGAAGGAGGCCTTGGTTGCTACAACTAGTAGAAATCAGGTATAAAGTTGTATCATTATGATTGCTGCATGGTAGAAGGTCTATAATTATCACTCCTTGTTAATTGTCCCCATATCATAAATTTGGATGATCTTCCACCCTAAATTATTTATATGGAGGCATAAGGATCATACCCTCTTTGTTAAACTTGAGGCACTTTGATAACAGATTCCTGTTGGTCATCTTATAAAGTATGACATAAATCAACGGAATGACTAGTTAACGAGAAAATTTCACATACCTTGACTTTCACTTTTTCAACTATAGCTTGCTCTGCCAAGTATGTAAGGTTTATGACTTACTACTCCAACTTCGAGATAGTAATGTCCTTTATGTGCAATGCAAAGGGTGGAATGTTATTCATACTACCCAGTACTAAAAGTTAGACACCATCACTGCTATCAACATTTTTCATCAACTAATGTCTTATTTATTAACACCCCTCTACTAGTTACATTTATCATGTTCCTGTCTATAGACATTAGTCGTTCATAAAATATTGAGTAAGAAGTTGTTCACTTATCTAATGTTTAGGACAATTATTGCACAGCTTCTTGAAACACTCCCAATATTCATGAGGTGACTCCTCTCCCTCTTGTCAAATGCTACAAATCTCCTTTTGGATGTTTATTGTCATCGATGTAGGAAAATACTTCTCGAGGAACACTTGTTACATCTGATCCTAAGTGATAACCAATCTAACTGATAGATCATAAAGCCATTCCTTAATTGCATCCATTAAGGCAAAAGGAAATGCTTTCAACTTTAACTTATCTATCATAACATCAACAGACTTCATCCCAAAACATACAATGTGAAACTCCTTGAGAAAATCATTCGGGTCGGTGATATAGCCAAATCTCATTTGAGTTTTTATCTAGTAAACATGTAAAAAATTAGATCAGGTTTAATCTCAAAGGTAGGTTTATTTTTAGAATAATTAATGCAAAGTAGATTAGGGTGAAAGGTAAGAGCCACAAGCTCCTTTAAAGTATGTTGGTTATACTCCAATGTTTCTTCCACTTCTTCTTGAGACTCTTCTAAGTTCTCTTTAACTTCCTCCTCGAATGATGATGAACTAGCGCTCTTAGGTATGAGAGTGTACTGAATGTTCTCTGAATGCTAAAGCCTTGTACGATCTGCAATAAGAGAAAATGAAAAAGGGTTAAATGGAGAAAGAAGTGAGCTCTATTCTCTATAGCAAATTTTTGTAACCTTATATATTTTAGAGGGTTATAGGACATGTAAAATAGAAAACAAGATGAAAAAATTCAACAAGTAAAGAATAAAACAACAATGGAAATAATAAAAAATACTACATTAGCTCCTCAATAACGATGTCAAAAATTTAATAACTTAATCTAAATTACCAAATAATAAATTGCTAACTACCTAAGTAAGCAGTAAGGTAGGCTAAGGTTAAACCCATAAAAAGGTAGGGTGAATTAAGGCTATTTATACTATTGTATAAAAGAAAAATAAAAATAAATAAAAACCCCTGAATTTTTTTGTGAAATTAAAATAAACAAAAAAGAAAATAACGAAATCAATGAAAATAAGAAAAAAATAGAAATAGAAATTAATAGATAATAATAAAAGAAAGATGGGCAGAAGATATTTCTAGGATTCACGACTTACAATCGATCATCGAAAACATAAAGATCATGATTTACCTAAGATGTTAGCCTATAAACACAAACAAGATCTTATATCTTATATTCCTACAATTTTAGATAAATTCTAAACAATTGAAAATTTATCCTTTACCATGCGATAACTTGGAATACGATCTCTAGATTTAAAAGCATGATAGCATTAAGCACTAGGGAATGACTAACCTAAGCTATAACTGCACAAGCTCAAATTATATAACTTAGAAAATTGGAATTCTAGGTTAACTTAATTAAGTTTCACATAAAAAATTAATTAACCTATTGCCACCTATGGTATTTTTTAAGGACAATTACAAATCAAAAGCCTATTCCTAGCAATTGAACTAGAGATCACTAATAGGATGGACAAACCTACAGAACAATTCCTAATTCATAGCATTTGAACTAAATTCCAATTCAACCTTAGTTAATAACATAATGTCCAATGAAAATCAAGTCAATTATCACAATTATAAACCAATTATCCCTTTAATTTCTTCTTACCCAAAAGAAATATAGCCTAACATATTGAAATTAACTAAAAAAAAGGGTAAATAGCAAGAAAATATATTGAAATAACTAATATAAAGGTTAGAATTGAAAGCTAAACAATTATTCAACTAAAATCTTAAGTTCATACAGTATCCAACAAAACCCAAATACAAAAACCTAACAAAACTAAAATATAAGTATAATAGTTACTGAAGAGAATTAAAAACAAGATGAAACTAAAGTTTAAGTTGTCTAAAACATTAAAAAAATGATTAAAAGCAACAACAAATTAAATGAGAAGCTTAAAGCTTTAAATAAAGAAAAATAAGAAGAAAATGGTGTGGATGCTAAATAGGGTATGGAAGCTGATGAAAATGCTCCTCTTTAATCCTTAAATATTCCAAAATTAAGGCTATCAATGATTGGATATGAAAAAGTCTTATTTGCCCATATTTGTCTTGTTTACAAAGTGTAAATCAGTGGTTAACAATCTGTCAACGATGGTTTCGTGAGCTATCATTGAAGAATCTGGGCAATGTCCATCAATGGTAGTTGATTGCTCTATCAACAGTGCCACTGATAAGTGGCAACAACCACTGTTGATGGTCTAACTTGACAGCTCCTTGCTCCAATTTGTTCTAATTTTTTTTAAACTTTGTATTTTAGTCCAAAATTTGTGTCAACATATCTAATATGTCATTCAACACAAATTGAACATAAATTGAGTATTTTTATCTTTAAAATAGGGATGAAATCACATGAAAACATATACTAAAATACAATATGATATGTCCATATTAGCTCCTCTTTAAATGGTTGATAAGTTTCTTAAGTACTTAATAGGTCTTGTATAGATGTTAATACCTAGACTTTTGGGTCTCTTGGCTAATTTTGATGTTTCCTCTTGTATATTATTAATCAATTTCTCCCATTCTATTTAAAAAAAGGTAAGGACTTTGGCATTCTCTTCCTGTGGTTACATTTGTTAACAAAATAAGCATCTAAATCAATTAATAATGTAGCCATTAGTCTAATGTATGGTATTAGTCTAATGTCACCATGGAATTAATGTTTCATAATGATCTCTCTAATCAGGTGCCTTACTAAATGGATTGAAAATGATTTGCCTTGTTTTTTCCTTGTGCTCTCAATTTTATAATAATGTTTCTGTGATTTTATGTTGATGCTTTTGTCAGCATATGCACTATAATTGTTGCAATCATGAAGTTCACTTTCCCTAATTTCAGTTTTCCATATTGATTGATTCATCGAAAGCAGAGCATATATGTTTATGTTATTACACTCTTTCTTGGGACTCTGGTCCTTAACCTAAATGTTTCTTATGTTTATTTAACAAGTTTAATACATATAAATCAATCAATGAAATCTAGCCAGATTTGATCAGGCATATAGACCATCTTCTCAATTTCCTTCATTGTACTGTGCTCTTAACTATTTCTTCTGTTTGTATTATTTACACTATAAATATGTTTTCCATGACGTTTTATGTAGTGTTTATGTTTGTTATTCTACCATGAGTAACTAAGTTCTCTAGTTAAGATGTAAGGAAACACATCAAACCACCTCTATACTTTCTCCAGCTTCTTATAATACATATACATATGGAAGACCTATTAATATACACATCTCTATCACACATTTACATGAAATTATACGGATAATAGATCTTGTGACAAGAAATTAGTTCTCTAGTCAAGAAAGTTAAGTCTTCTACACCAACTCTAAAGATTTCTAACTAGTTAACTTCATTAAAACATTTGATTCAAACCCATATAACTTAGCCCTTAAGAGATCTCATTTTGGGCTAAAGATAATGTTATAATTAAATTTTTTAGTAAAGTTTTGTAACTATTTTGAATATTTTTTTCTTTTTGAAATGTATTGCTTACCTATTCATGATAGGATGTGGTTAGATGCTATTACATTTGTTAATGTTACTATTTTTTATTCAAGCTTATCTTTATATAGTGTATACCTGCATTTTTTTTATTTAATTCTTAAACAACAATGAAAACCGTTATTGAACTTATTATTTTATTTTATAAAGGTTGATAAATTTTGAATTTCATTATGGAGGGTTATTAAAAAGAATTAGAAACAATGACAAATATATTAGGGGCAAGATAAAAAAAGAAAAAGAGGCATATAGATCTTGATGAACTCAATATGCTAGTATTAAATGGAGTGTCAGAGGATAAAGGATATAGAGTGAATTCCATTCCTTACAAGTTTCCTAAAGAAATAATCAAATGTTTGGAGGAGTTAAGCTTACATCATGATAAGGACATTTTGTCAATGTTCAACCACATGCAAGGATGGAAACATCGCTATGTTGAAATTTATTACGACCATGGTTAGGAGAATCTTGGAATTGATGGTGTGGAATCTGACTATGATACTGGAAATGACTATGAAATAAACACACAATAGAACTTGAATATGAATGAAGAGATGTTGTTCTAGGTTCACCTGGAACAACAAGAAAAAGATTTCAATGTTATAGGGATAAGTTAATTTGAAACTAATTCATTTTTAGATCAACTTTATACAATTGATGATGATGAATATGTTGCAGCAAGAGGAAAATTAGAAGAAATGTGAGAAGAAGGATGGTAGTGGGTTTGATTTTGATGATGTTGTTGATGGTATTGGAAGCAATCGAAAAGATTACAATGTTGAGGTGTCATCTAATTCAAAAAATTGACAAAGAGAAGAAGGTAGTTCATATGATTGGTGTAGTGAATATGAGAAAAGAGATGTCAAAGTTCAATCACCATTTTTCAATGATGATAGGGGGTCTAGGGCATTTGTTAGGAGGAAGAAATACAATTTGTTTAATCCTAAAGTAGATATGAAGGATTTTTAATTTGAAATTGGAATGAAGTTTAAGGATGAGAGAAAATTTAGGGAAGCAATCAAGTCTTATATAATTGTAAATGGATATAACACTAATATGGAAAGATCTAATGTGAGAATGGAATTCATTTATGAGCCAACTTATGTATTTAAGACGTATGCAAGTTGCATTGGAAATGAGAAAACATTTGTTGAGAAGATTTTAGGGAAAAAAGCACATAGTTGCAAGAAAGTGCAAAGAAACAAGTAAACTAATCACAAATGGATAGCAAATGAATTTTTACACAAATTTAGAAGGAACCCAAACTAGCCAATTAGTAAGATGTTGGATGACCTTCAGATGGAATATGCATTGCAAGTAACTAAACCCTAATGTTATAGGGCAAAATGGGAAGCTATTACGATATTATAAGGTTGGCATTTTAGGAAGTTATAATCTTATAGGCAAGAGTTATGATAGGTTAATAAAGATGGACAATTTATTATTGAAACTGAACTTGGAACAAAGTGAGCAGCCAATGTTTAAGAGGTTTGACGTGAGATTTAGCGCATTGTAGTATGGATTTTTAGGGGGTTGTAGGAAGATAATTGAGTTAAATGATTATTTTTATTAAAAAAAATCCTTAGAGGTGCATTATTATCAGTGTTGGCTATAATGGAAACATTCAAATATTTATAATATCATAGGTTGTGATTTAGGGAGAAATTTATCAATTTTGGCATTGAATTTTGAGTATTCGTGCTAAAGATCTAAACCTAAGTAGGGATGTATAGAGCTTTGTCATCAATCAATTAAAAGGTACACTTTAAGCATTTGAGACATTGTTTTTTATTAATAATTATATGTGCCTTTAAACTTTGTTGTTGTTTTTTTTATTTCTATTATGTAATTAAGGCTTGGTGGATTCATTGAAGAGCCTCTTTTAAGAAGATGAGCAAAGAAAATGTGTCCAACATGTCTATTCCAATTGGTCAAGTGTGCATAAAGATCGACATATTGCAGTTTATTCTGGCAAACAGTTAATTGTACAGTAAAAATTGATTTTAAGGAGATAATGGAATACCTGAAAACCATGTCAAATAAGGTTCATGATTACTTTAAGGTTAAGAAACCTAAAACTTTTGTAAAAGCATTTATGAACACAAAACCAAAGTATGAAATTGTCCATAACAGCATATTAGAGACCTTTAACGAGTTCATTTATGAAGCTCAAACAAAGAACATAATCAACATGTTAGAGGATATTCAAGTTGCCTTGATGACTGGAATAAATAAAAAGAGAGATATGATGCTCAAGTTTAGTAATGATATATGCCTAAGAGTAAGAGAGAAGTTAGAGGTTACACGATAGGAAGCAAGGAATTGTGATGTCAAAACTAATGAAAATTTAACTTTAAAATTATTTTTTTTTGGACAAGTATATTATTGATTTACAAGCGCGAACTTATCAATGTAGACTTTAAGATTTAACAAGAATCTCTTGTAAGCATGCAATGAGTTGCATATTATATCAAAGAGAGGATTTTGATCCTTATGTCAGTCGATACTATAAGTATGAATGTTAGTTGAAGAGCTACTAATATGCAATGGAACTTATTAATGGTATGAGTTTTTGGAAAAAGTTGAAAACCTCTAACCTATATTACCTCCCTTGATCAAGAAGATGCTAGGAAGACCTAAGAAAGTTAGAAGAAAGGATCAAAGTGAAGGACCATGGAATCTGAATAGATTGATTAAAGTTGGTGTAATTATGAGATGCCAACTAAAGCCTTTTGTAATGGGTTTGAGCTTAGGTAGTTCACTGGATCATTTGGAGTAGAATGAACTCCAATGAAGTTGCATGAGTCAAGGGTGGATGAATGCTTCATTGCTCTAAACACATTGAACTCAATCTCTTCAGCTTGAAGTCTGAGAATGAGCTTTCCACCTTGTACATCAATCAGTGCCCTGGTAGTAGCCATGAATGGTCGTCCTAAAATGATAGGCACTGTACTATCTTCTTCCATATCCAAGACAAGAAAGTCCACAGGGAATATGAACTTGTCAA
>JAOXYD010163374.1:0-10220 GCA_028565735.1 Pinacopodium congolense | reverse complement strand
CTATTTAATACATCAACTCTATAATTCAATAACAATTTACTCAAGTCAAAAATAAGAAGAATATGAAGCTCTTCTACTTGACAATAACAAGACAAAACATAAGCTTTTTTGTACAACAACTGTCACAATTTTTAGACAAATCAACAACTGATTACTTCCAAGCAGCAAATCATATCCTACGTTGCCTCAAGTCCGCACCAAGGCACCTCAAGTCTGCACCAGGGCAAGGCCTTCTGTTCCACAGTGAGTCCTCTCTCCAACTCCAAGCCTTTTCATACTCGGACTGCGCAACATGTCCAGACATCTAAAGATAAATCACCAGTTTCTGTGTTTTCCTTAGGTCTTCTCTGATCTCATGGAAGTCTAAAAAGTAAGTGATAGTCTCACGAAGCTATTCTGAAGTTAAATACCGCGCCTTGGCCTCTACCGCCTTTGAGCTCTAGTGATTATAGTATCTACTCCAAGACTTCGATTTTAGTCACTCATATGCTGCCTATCTTTACTGTGACAATCGCTTCGCCCTCCACATCGCTGAAAACCCTATCTTCCATGAGCGAATGAAACATATCAAACTAGACTGCCACTTTTTGTGTGAAAAGATACAAACTAGAGTCATTCATCTTCTTATAGTCGCCTCTGCCACTTAACTGGCTGACATCTTCATGAATGCTCTTCTAAAACCGACGTTCCATGACCTCCTGCTTAAGTTGGGCATACACAACATATAGACGCCAGTTTACAGGGGTCTGTTGAAAACAAAGGTCAATGCCTCTGCTAGAGAGGACGAGACTGATTCCGACTAGAGCTCCAACCAGACGATTGAACAAAAAGAAGAGAGGCGTCAAAGAGAGATGACTCAAAATTAGGACTTCTTACGATTAGGGTTCCCATGTCTCACTGCTATCTTCCTTATGTTTTTATACTCTGGGCTCATCTTGGACCTGCTAGCCTTGAGCCTACGAGCTCCTCCTTGAACTTACTAAATAAGCTATAGCACCTTGGACTCTTACATCTTTGGGAGACTTACTGAACTAGACTTCTAACCCAATCCGCTAACGGTCCAATTTGAATTATTCTTGTTAAGCCCCATGTGTTGTCTCTAGCCTTTATTGTTCTTCTAGTATCTTCTTTGTTCTTTTAAGGCACCCTGGATAGTGCCTATATAAAGTGCATCCTTACATTAATAAAATGTGTGGAACATTTTTGTTCTTTGCCAATTATCAAATTCATTTTTATTCAAATTTTGTTTTTATCAAAAATATATAAAGGTAGAAGGAAGATAGACATATAATTGTCCATTTATCTTATTAAGTGGGTATAATTAAATATTTCTTAGGGTAATTTTAGTTTTTATTTCCTTTCCTCCTTCCTACATATGATGTTAAACAAAATGATAATTACTAGAACAAGTTCAACTTGTATTATTAAAAATAGGATTTGCTTTTAAAAACATAAAAAGTAATAATTACAATTTTATGAGATTTTTAGATGATAGGTCATATTTGTAGTTACAAGTAAGGACCAAAAACTTGGAATAATTCCTAAATTTGGATCACAGGTTCGTGAAAACAAACTTAAAGAATACACTTTTCTCAATCAATTGAAAACATAAAATAAAATTTATAAATAGTAAAATTCCTTTAAATCAACTCTATAATAAAATACAGGGTGACATAATCATTTTTCGTTTCTCTTTACCTACAATGTTCACAAGCATATACACATAAGCAAAAGAAAAAATAAAATTGTGTGAAAACACATTGCATTATTATCATTAGTCAAACCAAATCAAATTAATAAGCGTTTTTTTTTCTTGGTTAGCTAATATGCTGACGTTGTCTAGTGCCAACCCGACAAGTAGGAATATTTAAATATTTGTTAATTAATTAATGACGTTAATTTAAACTTAAATTACCTTTCTAATTAATTTTGAATGATTGTAAGTCTATTCTATATGGATTTGACATTCCATGTTTTCTCCGTGACAATTAATTATGCTATTGTGAAATTGATTCTCAAGTAATCTCATCAAGCCGTTGATATATGATTGAATAATATGTTAATGATTAAGAAATATATGCCTAACTTTTTGGGTGAATAATTTTCTCGTGAACAAAGTTTGAGAACTTAAAGGGTAAGACTTGCTTGATTTTTTTTAACAAGAGAATTACAGTTAATACTTTTTAAAGATATGTATTAAATAGCACAATAATTCATAGATTATTTATAATTTTCTCAAACTTTTACACGAAAACAATTAACATATCTTATCATAAAAGTTATCAAATATAAGTATAAGTAAAAATAAATTTGATTTTGTGCTTTCTTAATATAATTAAATACAATCTTAATTGAGAGATAAAAATTCTTATGCATCTTTTAAAAATCACACTTAAATGCTTCTAGCTGAACTATCCAAATGCATCCAAATCTATTTTCTTTTGTAGTATTTAACCACTTGAAATTGAAGTCTTTGTCCAAGGCCTAGCTAAACTCAACCAAATAAAGATCTATTTGGTTCAGTTTCTGATTTTTGTTTTTTAATTTTAGTTTTTAAAATATAAAAACTAAATTCCTAGAGGGATTCTCCTCTTCGATCAGCAAAGTTGAGTCAGAAATCTGATTCGAGCCAATGCAGACAGACTTTGATTAGAAAATGCCTCACATTCTTTATAGATTAGGTCATGATCATCTGTAATAATTATTATATAAAATAATTTAAATATTTTTAAATGTTAATAAATAAATTAAAGTAGAACATTTTAATCATTTGGTGGAGTAGTGACTTGCGAGCTGCCAATATTTTTCCTTTATGTTTTTGCCTTTCGAAGACTTATTGATGATCATTTACTAAGACGACTGGGGATCATAGTATGGTGTTTGACATCATCAGCTCCTCTAATCCAAAACCAAGTCAGTCTTATTAATACTTAATCGGCAGCCTCCTTGTTTAGCAACCCAGTTTAGTATTATAATATATTGAGTATTAACTCATTATTACCAACATACAAAAATTAATTTGTAATTATTGGCAGTTAAATTTTATAATTTTTGAAATAAAATATGTCTAAGTTTGACATAATAACATAAGATAAGTCATTAATTGTATCTAAATTCTCAATTTTATTCATAAAAATAGTATGAAAATGACATTTTAAGACAATTAAGATCAATAATATAGGTCTTTGACAAAATTTTCATAATTGGTTGGACTTAAAAAAAAGATTGTCAGGCCAAGCCTGAGAATGAGCTTATTAAATATGAACACTCAAGTTTGAATCTAATTAAATTGGGCTTGGTCTATAGATTTTAAATTGGGATGGGCCGAGTCAAAATTTTCACCCTAAGCATAATGATTATAAAGTTGTAGAACTTTTAACATTAAATCTCACTTGATAAGGTCAACCCTTCCATCTACGCACGTGTTGTAATGTGCAACTTTAAATTTAATTTTCATGCGGTTCTTTACTAAGAGATTTACTAGATATAATAATATTCTAAGGCATGAGTAAAATATTTGTAATGACGTCTTGTTAAAAAACGGGTTATAGTTTCTAGGAAGACATTTAATTTTTTGATGACACGTCATCATCATATCATATCTCACCATATGGTATATGCAACCTTTGCAATAAAAAAATGTATTTTTCAATTGTTTATGCTTAAATACAATGTATTACAAATCAAACGAATAGATCAAAAAAGAAGTTTAGGGTTTAGAAATTTACTCATTGTTAAACCATTATTAAAATAACATATAGAGTAATAAGATGTATAAATTATAAAAACAGGTAAATATATATTATAAAACTTAAATGTATAATTAAAATAAAAATAAAAAATTAATATTTATTATTTTCAAATTAATTTAATAATAATTTTATTTTAAATTATATAAAATATTAAAATAATAGTAATAATCAAAATTATACTTAGATTGTGTCTCATCTTTGTGAAGAATTTCAAAAATATTATGTAAAGAGTATTAAACTATATTTTCATCTAAAGTAATTTTATCAACATCTTTTACTGAATTTAAATAAATTCTATAATTTTTTATAAAATAATATACTATACTTTAAAAATAAGATAACAAGTAATTGTTAGTAGATGTTCTTAATTCATCAATTGTGACAAATTTATTTATTTTTTTCATAAATCGTCCTTTCAAGTTTATCATAATCAAAATCAAGAGATAGTTATTCCTCTACTCTTCAAAACTTAGTTTGTCATTACAATTAATATCAATTGAATTATATGCATTCTTCTTATAAAACAATTTAAATAAATAATAACAAATTATATAATTACTAATAAAATAAACTTATGAAAAATAAATTTAATTAATAAAAATATATTTTTCACCTTCAATTTACAAATATCATAAATAAAATCATTCAATTTTTTATGCTTCAAATGGTTTCACCTTTTGGTATGAGGACATTAAAAAATATTATAATTACATTCACAAATTAATGTAGGTTTGATTGAGTACCCTAATGACAATTTTTCTTAAAGTTTGACAACTTTTACTAAGGGTATGTTTAGTTTGGTTGTGAATTGTAATTTTTTGTTATGGTTGTTGTATTTTTGTATTGGTTATTGTGTTTTTTTTTTCAATTTCTATATTGTATTAGTGTATTTTCATTATCGATTTTTATGTTTAGAAAAATAGGAAACGAAAATCGAAAACTAAAATAGAACTAAACAAGCCCTAAGAAAACTATAGCTTAACCATAGGTATGCTAGCCGAGACACAACCCTTTCATCTTTTAATCAGACGTTAACTCTTAAAGCTTGTCTCTTAAAGATTTAAATTGTTTAATTTCCCTATTATAACTACAAGCTCATATAAGATCATATGATCATATGTGTTCTGGTGCATAGAATCATCAAAAGAGACAAGTACAAAGTATGCTTGTATCTCTATGTGATAAAAGTAAGATTACTAAAGGATTTAAGTATTATAGAGAGAGAAAGGGTCTTAGAATGAAGCCATGAGGAGAAAGAACAGACAAAGTTTATTAATGTAACCAAGCTCGAATACAATGAGAATTGAACTCTATTTATATAGGTAGAAAGGTATATAAAAGCCAAATAACTTATACTTTGTTTAGTTGAGTTTCTGTTTTTGGTTTTCATTTTCTATTTTTTTAAAAATAGAAACCGCATAAAAACAGTAAAGAAACCCATAAAACATCACATTAATACAGCACATAAATCGAAAAAAATAGTACAAAATCTGAAAAAACACACAAAAACTAATACACAAACATAATAACTACAATTAAATCACAACCAACAACCCAACTAATCGTTCTATTAAAATAGGAATAATGTCACATCACATAATAAATAGAAATAAAGTCACATCATGCCTAATGACCCACGACATAAAAGACAAATAGCTTAAAAGATAGGAAACCTAGGCATAATATGATAATTAAAAATATAGGAGGACCTATAAAGGAATATAATCATCTTTTCCTTTTCTAATGGGTTCCCGCTATAATTGCAAATTCCATAAGGATGCTCTTGCATTAGTTTTGTCGCTACAGTCGTTTCCTTTCGTCCATTTGTTGGGGCTTGCAGCATTTGCTGCTTTATATCCTTTTGTTAAGGCTTACTGCTTTTGTTGCTCTATCTTTTGTTTTTAACTTTTTCAAAAAATTATCTAACTCCTTTTCATCAATAATTATAAGGTCATTAATTAGGTCTTAAGAGTCTTATAAATATAAGGCTCTAGGTTAAGATGGCTCAACAAAATCAATTTTCAATCTTAAGTCCATTAGGCTATCCCAGATCACAATGGAATGTCAAGAATTTAAATTAGGTAATTAAGGATGTCAAACTCTGGCATTTGAAGTTCACCAAGAACGAATTCTCCTTAGTAAGGTCCAAGAGATATAGACACAATTGTCAATGCATACTTAAGGAAATAATTTAGATCTTTGAGAGAATGTTTAAAGATTTTCATAACATTTTTCTTATAACTTTGCCATTGAATTAAGGTGTACTAAAAATAAAGTTGGTTTACAGCATAAATTGACCCATCACATTCTATACTACAAGGGTGATGAAGGACAAAGAAGAACAGGTTATTTTGCTTCTCTAATAGAGTCTCCCAAAGCTTGTACTACTCAACTACTTATGAGAGTTGATCTCACCATCACATTAATAGTTCGTACCACTCAAGAAAAGTTTATAAGAGGGAATTGTCTTTTTTCTTATCACATAGTTACTAGTATATCCGTAAAAGGGAAAGAGAAATTACATAAGCATATAGGGCAGAGAGTGAACATAGATACCACGTAGCCTCCTCTGCGAGAGGACCATTGATGAACACAATATGATATGGTCTAGATATTAAAGATGGACGAATAACAATGTGAGCTCGGTCGGTTAAATAAGAAATGAAGGTAACAGAAAAGACTCATGCGATCAAAGATAACAATTTCATCACTAGTAATAGGAGTTCCTTCAATGTCAGGAAAGTACTTTACTTTTGCAATGCTAAGTAAGTTAGCCATTAAGAGGAGGAGAGGAATAGGTTTAAAGGGAGTAAGGAGATTAATGTTCTTCAGCATGCGAGAGAGAAAATCTGCTAAGGAGTTTTTTAATGGCCTTTGATATATCAAACCATAAATTTATAACGAGAAAACTAATCTTTTCACTGATGCAGTTGATTATCTAACAAAATATTTTTATTGGGGTCTAGTATATTAGGACAAGATGTATTATCCATTTTCATTATAAAGTGGTATGGGTTAAGGTAAAAGGTAAACTTTTTTATACCCCTTTTTACTATTAAAATATCTTTGTAGATTATATGATAGTTCTTTTCTAAGTCTTTAAATTGTCTGCTAGCATGTCAATAGTAAAATCTTTTATCTTCTATCTCCTTAATTAGTATTGCTCCAAAAAAATGCTCACTGGCATCTCTCTGTAAGATTTACTCTCCTTTATCTGATATCTTGAGCGAAGGTAGATGCTAACTAATTTGCTTTAATCTCTTTACTAGTTTTGTCTTATTAAGACTCTATAGTCGTGGATTCTTCTTTCATATCTTGGACCACTAGTTAGAATAATTAGGGAATTGAGAAATGCAATCCTTAATTTAATTAACAACTCCCAAAAACTATTAAATTTGTTTAATAGTAAGGTTCTCATTTGGAAAATGTAGTAATTTACCAGTTATGTATGTTTCAAACTCGTAGAAGTCATTATTAAACTTCATCTTAAGGATTTTTATTTGACTTAATCTAATTTATATTTTACAGGCTGAGGTCATTATCCTTTTTTTTTTTTCTGTGAGCTCCAAGAACTATTTTAAGAGAGCCTAATGTTCTTGCTGGGTATGAGAGTAAAGTGAGATATCATCGATATAGATCAATGCACTTGCAAGCATAGGCTAATAGATACTCGTCATTGCTATTGAGTGATTTCAAGTTTAAAAAACATTATCGTTCATTGATAATGGGTATTAGGAATTTAAAATTTCGTCTTATGGTAATTTATTAAGTTAACACCTAATTGCCAAAAACATGCCTTTAAATCAAAATTTAAAAGAATTTTTGCCTCCTTCAAAAAGAGCACCTATGTATTAATCTTAGGTAGAGAAACTTGTCATCTTCAAGAAAATTATTAAGAGATTTATAATCGATGACTAACTTCTTTTTTCCTTTATTTTTTTCCTTTTTTCTTTGTAAAAAGCCTCAAGCGTCCAATATAATTTTGTGGGTTTGATTAATCATTTCTTTAAAAGAATGGCACACTCTTCTTTTGTCAGTTTCAAATCCTTTAGATTCATTCTCAAAGGTGTTGCTTTCGTCGAATTAATATCTTTGTTCTTCTTAAATGGTAACTGGACAAAGAATGCTAAATTTTTCCATAATGATGAAGAATGTTGGAACTGATCGTGGCTTTGTAAACAATAGTGTAAAATTTTATTCTTGATATCTTTATATCCAAAAGGAGCATCTTTTAATTCAATTGTATTTTCAATATCTGTATAAGTACAAAAGAATTGCTTATACTGAATCCCTTCTAGTAAAATCTGTAGCTTCTTTACATCATATTAGACATCTATACCATAAACATATTAGGGTCAGGGAGGTTTCTTCCTAAGAGTCTTGTCTAAACAATATATCTTGTAAATAATTTTATGCCAGTTTTTCTTTTTATAATAAGATGAATGTTAAAAGATTTACCATTTGCTATAGAGAAATATTCCTTATAAGGCTACCATTCTTTAGAAGGAAGAATGTGGAGTTTCATAACACTTCTATAAGAGCCGATATTTATATAAACAATAGTTATAATTGGCATATGTTACTTTTTCATAAATAATTAAAGCTTAATATAAGACCTTGTTACTATTGACTTTTTTAATTTTATTTTAAAACAAGATTGTCTCATCATATAGACTAGTCCTTCATCATCATCAATACTAGAATAGTCCTCATCATCAGTGGAATCATAAGTTAGAAGAGTAAAATATGTTTCTTCATCTTTGCTATATTGCCCTTCAAAGAGAGACTTAATGTCCTCGTCTTCTTACATAGGCATCATAGCCTTTTAGAGATTGAATGGTCTCTATTTCTTTCTTTATCTTCTTAGGAAATTGTCTAGCATAATGCCCTGGATGGTCATATAAGTAGCATCGATACGCCTTTTGTGCGCTTGAACTATGTCGTTTGAAGAATTTAATTCTTCTTTTTTTTTCCTATTAAAAGAACTTGGATAAATTTTGTACAACTATCTCTTAAAATGCTTCTTTTTCTTTACATGGCATTTATAGTTCTCTTTATCCTTATACTTGATTTTTAAACAAGGTTTCTTACAAGCTTGTTTGAGTTGAGGACCACCTTTTAACATTCCTTTGAAGAATTTTTGTTGATAACATAATTTATCAAGTGTCGCCAAAGCCAATTAATAAATTTCTCTAAGGGAGATGCTTGTCATATCTCCATAGAGAGAATTGATCATTATTTACAATTCTGACTATAACTGATCAGGAAGTGATACAATGAAAGTGCATTGAAGGTTGACATATTTCTCCAACATCCTTTGAAAATGCTTTTACAGATCTTTTCTAACTAGGGTACATCATTTCATTTCAAAGAGTTCTTGCTTATTTCGTTTATCAATAAGTTGGAAATCACTAATGAACTCTGCATGAATCATGCCAAGAAAAGAACTTGCTTCTTAAAGTTAGATGATTTGTAAACGTCAGTAATTACCAATGCTTTTAAACCATTCTCTCAATTCTCTCTCATTCTAAAAACAAATTCAGTTAAGATCTCTTTAGGAAAGGCATCTAGTATAGTCATTTATAGGTTTATAAAAGTACTGAATTCATGTAATCTATCTCTCCATTTTTTTTAAGGATATTATAAAAAGTAAACCATTGACCCAAAATAGGTTAAAAGGTGGAAGCTGTCTATGTATGGACAGGTTTAATGATGGACTTAGCATCTTCCACTTATGGTTTAACTTATGTTCTTTATGGAATAGTCATCATTATTGATGATATCTTAATGAGATCTGCAAATTATTTTGAGTCGTCAGAGTTTTGTTTTGTCAAGGAGTTTGAGTTTAAGCTGTCAAAAATTTTTGATATAAATTAAAGAGTTATAATGAATTCCATAAGCTCTTTTTTCTTTTTCATATCTAGTGAAGGTCTTTCTTTAAGTCAAGAAGTTGGTGATGTCTTGGTCTAAAGAGGTTTGGAAGGAATGTGGCTAAGTTTAATTTATATTATAAAAGGGACAACCTTTGGTCTTTTGTTAGGTTTGGTAGCTTTTATAAGTTTTGGAAGGTTTTGTTTGAACAACAGATAAGAAATCTTAAAAACCTTTTGGCAGTTAATGACTTTAGGATATAAAGGAAAGGAATAAGTAGGTTGAATGCTGGGAAGGTTGACGGGTATGGTTTATAAACTGCTCTAAACTTCCCTTTTGTAAAATCTACCTTAATCCTTTTAAACTCTTTCGAAACCTTTTGTAATTCCCTTTCCTTTTTGTTAAAGTCCAGTCCATAATAGTGTGTGTAAATGTATTTTCATAACTTAGAGTCCAGTTATGTAGCTTGATTGAGTAGTCTTTGATATAATTGTTGAACTTTATTAAACACGAGATTAACTTTTGAATTAAGCTTGTGTATCTAGTGAGATAAGTCATCAAGTTTTAAATCAATTCATTGAAGAAAATTATTATATG
>JAOXYD010163363.1:0-10220 GCA_028565735.1 Pinacopodium congolense | reverse complement strand
TTAATAAAAAAATAAATTAATTTTAAAAAAAAATCATATAGATTATAAAAATATTTTATTTTTATAAATTCAATATCTATATTAATATATATGTGTAAGAATAACGCAAAGATATTTATCGTAAAATAATATAATAATAATTACTTTAAATTGATAAATTTTTTAGAATGAAAATAATTTTATATAACTTAAATAATTTTTTTATATTCAATTTTGATTAAAACTAAATAAAATAATCTAAAACTTAATAAAATTTAAATATGATATGAATCTTAAATTTAAATATATTTAAACTTAATATTCGACACAAGAAAAGTGATTTTTAATACCTCTAAATCTTTGACACAAGGAAAAAGATTTTTAATACCTAAATTGAGTTTAAATGTGTTTAAATTTAATAAGGATTTTTAATACCTCTAAATCTTCGACAAAAAAAAAGATTTTTAATACCTAAATTGGGTTTAAATATGTTTAAATTAAGATTCAAATCATATTTAAATTTTATTAAGTTTTAGATTATTTTATTTAGATTCAATCATAATTAAATATAAAAAATTTTGTTTAAATTATATAAAATTATACTTAAATAAAAATATTTTTATTATAAAAAATTTATCAATTTAAAGTAACTATTATGATATTATTTTCACGATAAATATATTTGTATTACTCTCACACATATATATTATTATAGATATTGAATTTATAAAAAAAATATTTTTATGATCCGTATGATCTTTTAAAATTTTAATTTATTATTTTATTAAAAGAATACAATATTTACAGTACATATTTATTTAATTATTAATAATTTTATTTGAATTATTAAAATAATTTATTAATTAGATTTAATATCATTTAAGTCCTTATAGTTTGGTCAATTATCAATTAGGTCCCTATAGTTTGATAAACTATCAAATAGGTCCCTAAAGTTTCAATTATTTTCACTATTAGTCTAGTGCGACGTGGCACGTTCACGTTATGCCACATGGAACCATGTGGGCATTACATGTGGCACTGCCGTTAGAATAACAAAGGGGCTAATGGTGACATTAGTTTGAAACTTTAGGGACCTATTTGATATTTTTGAAACTATAAGGACTTAATTGATAATTTAGCAAACTACAGGGGCTTAGATGAATTTAACTCTTATTGATTTTAGTCTAAATTGTTCAGATTATTTATCAAATTAAGTAATTAAAGTACTTTTTCTTAAAATAATTACAAAACTAACTATTCGACAAATATACAAGTTAATAAGTAATAAAATGGAATATAATCTGAATTATCATCCTATAGGAAAAACAACTTTGAAAGTACTAAGTCACTTGGATCACAATTATTTAGAGAAGTCAAATCGAATAAATTAAGTAACTAAAATTACCAAATTAACCTAAAAGCTTCAAGCTATACAAAGAGATTGAGAATGAGTTTGAGGATTGTGTAAATGGATTAAATAGCTAAGGCTTTGATTTTTAATGATCTAAATGAATTAATTAAAGGTTGTAAGGCTTGACCTAGGGTATCTTCACTAATTCAAGACAATGTTATGGTTAAGACAATGTCATTTCTCTAATTAACTTAAATTGAAGTTTGGTTATTCATCTATTTTAAGCATTAGGCTTAAAGTTTAAGAAGTTTAACCTAAAAATTCCTTATTTTCATATTAAAAATCTGATGGTTAATTAAGGTTTGGTCATATAATGGTTTAAATCACGTTGTTTAGTGAATTGTCTAATAACTTAGGTAGATTTTTCAGATCCTAAGGATACTTCTTAACTTTATTCTAAGTGATCAAATTAGAATATCATTTAAACAAAGGGCATCCCACAAACATGGATAAATGTTTATTAAAATAATCTACTAACCATATGTTAACTAAAAATGCCACTCATTTGAATCAAAGAACACATCATATTCATTATACCCACTCATTTGAATCAAAAAACACATCATAGTCATTATAAACATCATATATTTTAATATATCAAATAAAAAGTAGATTAAAAAATGATAAATAAGTTCAGAAAGTACCAAATATTGCTCAAAACATGTTTAAAGATTTGAATCACGAGACAATCCTAAAAAAAAAAAGCTTAAATATGCAAAATACAACTAAAAAGATGAAGAACACCAAGAAATAACTCAAGAACTTAAGAGAATATGAAAATCTAATCTAAGGGGCATGTTTTTCTCTTTCTTTATATTGAAAATGACTTCAAAATATCAATATATATGTCCCTTATAAGTGGCTGCAAGTTGGTGCAATTTGCAGCAATTTGCAATAAGTTGGAGTTGAAATCTAGTTAGAAAATTCGAGAAGGCTAATTAAACAACAATCGAAAAGGACTTAAATGGTATCGTTTAGATACCCACATTTAACTTTAAAATTGCTTTAAATGGTGGGCCACATAGACTTAAACGAGGGGTGGACAGACCCCAGGTTTAGGTCCAAATTTGTTCCAAACTTTTTTTTTTCAAATTTTCTCTTCTTTTGGGGTTAATTTGTAATTTACACAATTTCAAACATAAATTAAACAATTAAATATTAACATAAGGTTGAATTTAAATTTAAATACCATGACAAACACTATAAAATAAACTCCTATCAATTCCCTCACACTTAAAGCATTTGCTTGTCCTCAAGAAAATCAATTAATCATCAATCTCAAAAGAACATATAATCATAGGAAAAATGATCCAAATTCATTTACCATAACTATTGAAAAGATGCCCCTAATCCTTTAATCAATATAACCCTTTACGAGGTTATATAATCGATTAATCAAATCAAGTAAAAAATGAAATAAAATCACTTCATGCTTCTTCAAATTCAACCTAAGTCAAAAAACTCAATTCCAAATGCAAAATGGATATAAGCAAAGCAAAGAGCATCATCATTTAAACAATTTTACATCACTTATTCATTAAACACCAAAGTATAAAAACAAATCTTAGCTTGGTTTGGTTAAGAAGTCATTCAAGCTTTTTCTGTGAAGATAAACATTTTATCATGAACATCTCCGATTACTCAATTGAGTCACCTTACATCAACTAGTTACCAACACCCCTTTTAAACTTTGACTAATTCGAAGCCAATGGAGTGAATGAAAACTTGCTCACTTTTTCACTTTTTATTAGACTTTTTTTTCATTTTTGTATTTATTTAAGCAATATGATGAAAATGTTTAAAAGAAGGCACAATTTGCTTAGAAATATTCATTTTGAAAATGGAATATCATAATGATCATAAGGTATTCCTTATCCAAAATATGAAGCAATTTAAAACCATTTAATCATTATTGTCATAATCAAGTCTATAAAATATTAATCTATTAAAATAATCAAAATTAAAAGGAATAACGTTCAATGATATTCATCAAAATTGAAAATATTTTCCACAAATTATTGGTTATCTTGAAAAAAAAGAAGATAAAATGATGTATTATAAGACAAGAAAAGTGAGTGTAATAATATAATATCCCTCCCCCACACTTAAGTTGAACGTTGTCCCTAATATTAACAAAGTAAAAAAGAAAGCACAATAATAAGAGAAAAGGGAATATAAAACACCTAGATATGAATGATAATATTGCTTGACGATCCATTAAAGTGCACATTGAAAATCAATCAATGGTTGCAACATACTGAAAATGATAAATAGAAAATGAAAGTACTAGGGATAATAATAACAAAAGGTATGCTCTATATATATAGAAATAGCATTAAACTACATAACAAGAGCAAAATACATTAAAAGGCAAAATACATATGAAGATTTCTAAAAGGAAATACATTGAAAGTAAACAAATTGAGAAAAAGAAAACAAAAGCACTATTCGCGAATATCGGAAAAAAAAGTAGTACAACCCCAACTTCTAGCTAAAAGGAGGTTAGTCGCGAGAGTTAATATAGTCCTATAGGATGCCTATCTAGCTCTGATAACCATCAACGGAATTTTGAATATCAGAAACTTGGTCTTGGATGGAAGCTAGGCTGGAATCAATCCAAGATAAGTGCCATTCCAACCGTAGAAGAATAGCAGTATTATATAAATTGAGGCATATAAGTAGAACCATTAGCTGTTGGTGGAGCATGATGGGCACTTGAAGTGACCTCAAAAGAAGCCTCCTCAATACCCTCCTTAGGAGCTACCACAAGCACAGGTCCATCTAGGTCATCAGTTTGCTCACTTGTATAAAGAAGCCTCTGGATTGTGCTGCGCCATTCACAACCAACTTTAACATACTGCCAGAACTTCAAAGTAGGATAAGCAATGATGGAGGTAGGAGGAGGTTAAATAGTGACCTGTCCCTTGAAGAAAACTCCGACCTCCTAGAAGATCCTCACCTATAAATATAGAAAGTAGAAATTTTGTGGGAGTGGTGAACCTTAACCACATTTCGTATGCTCTGAAGAATGAATTTGGAAAGTGGTAGGCCCTCGATATCACCTAAACCATGTAGCATTTTATATATGATATTATTATCTATATATCTAATCTCATTGAAGCCACTGGCCTATGGAGTGACATTAGCACTCAGTAGTTCTACCACTATCTGTTCTTGAAATGTAACTAATAAGTGAGATAATACCTCTTAGTTAGTGGCTTAATCAAACCCAAAGTAGTATGAGCCATATTAATTGAAGGGATTAGATTCTATCGAACCTCACAGCTAATCAAGTTTGTTCATATATACATCTCTAACTTTTAGTACACCCAGTAAAGTAGATAATAAAGCATGGGCAATGATTATAGGTGTACTTGTCACCATGGATTAGATGTTAATGATCTTAGAGTTTTCCTTATCTTTCATATTGGCATAAAACTCTCACATTAATAGCGGATAGTACGAGTTGACAACCATAAGGATGGGATCCCACTCAAGGGATTTGAATGCACTAGATACATCAAGCTTAACATTAAGGGTTGGTGTTATTGATCACTTTGTAATGATCTCATTTAGAAGGTGCCTCTCGAACCAATCCACATTCTTACGACTCGTGAAGCGAGAATCATCAAAAGAGGGCTTTTTTTTTTGTGAGCAAGAGGCACAAAGGAATTGTCTAGGTGACATTATGACTAAATACTGTTCACTAAGTAGACTAAAAGAATGCCAAAAATGGCTAGAAAATTTGGAAATTTCTGGTGGCCTCGCCAGAATATTCCACCCCTACCAAAATATTCCTTAAATGGTGACTAAAGTTTTAGGGCATATAAATGGTATCAAAAGAAAACTAAGGTGATTCTAAACTTAATGATGCCAAAATTTAAGGGAAACAAGCCATAAAATGCTAGAAAAATGCAAAATAAGGGAGGGTGGTGGTGAATAGTAAACTTGGAGATTCAGAAAATTTTTTTAGTGATTTTTGATGTTTTTGTGATGATTTAATGGTGAAATCTAATGGAGGAAGGAAAATGTGACAAAAAGGGCCCCAAAAGATCGATTTTGGTGATGAAATAAGGCTAAAATGTTTGATTTTAGGGTTAGAGGATTGCTTTCATCGTAGGTGGCTGGAAAAAGGAAGAAGACGATGAATAGTTAGGGTTTTGGTGAAAATGTGTTGTTTTTTCCTTTTCTGGGGAGTTAAACGATGACTTTTAGTGAGTTTAACGACATTATTTAGTACCACCATGTAGCTACTTAGAAAGAGTTAAACGGTGGTTTTTTGCAGATTGAACCAATGTTTAGGACCCAGTATTTAGGTCTTATAAAATGCTCATAAATATGAAAAAAATTAACATAAAACCTTTCCAAATTAACTTTATTTTAAGGCCTAACAATTCTCAGAGGATTATATATCAAGTTTGCTCAAGGATAGGCTTTGAAAACACTATAATCTAAGGAAAATCAAACCTACAGGAGATGAAATTCTAAAGAAGCAAACTAAACTAAAGAAAAAAAAACTAAAATTCTCTAAATAAGACTTAGATAAAAAAAAACACTAAATACTACTAAAACATCCTAAAAGAAAAGCAAACTAGTCTTAAGTAAAACATACTAAAATGACTTAAGGTAATAAGAACACTAAATAAAAGATTTAACAAATATAAAAACAAAAGGATCACTAACACTAAAAACAACTAAAACTTAAGAAAATAATTGAAGGGCACACGAAAGAAAATCAACTTAAAAAAACTAGTCTCAAAATAAACTTAAACTATGAAGGACTAAACTCAATCTCAAAAAGCATAAAGGAACCCTACCAAAATATGAGAGAATTAAGAATTAAAAACAAACTAAGTAAAAGCTTATTGAGCTAAAAAAAACAAAAAGGGCATAAACACACACACACACACACGGAGATAATTAAAAGATTAAATCCTAACTTCGTGAGGGTCTTAAAGTAAGAAAGTTTCAAATTGTTCCTCAACCCTATTTGGTAAGTATAACTTGACCCTTTTCCCATTGACTTTAAAAGCATATTGGCCATTAGAAACTTCAATAGTACCATATGGATAAACCTTAACAATATTAAAAGGACCATTCCATCTTGATCGTAATTTTAAAAGAAAAAGTTTAACCTTGAATTGCAAATTAAAGCTTTGTTACCAACCTTAATTTTGCGAGGAATAATATTCTTGTCATGCCATTTCTTGACTCTTTTCTTATAAAGCTTGGAATTGTCATAGGCATCTAAACAAATTTCATTCGACTCTTTCAATTGCAACAATCTTTGTTCACTAACCTTTCTTGAGTCAAAACTTAGGAAATTAATTGCCCAAAACGCCTTATGCTCTAGCTCAATAAGCAAATAATAAGACTTTCCATAAATCAAGCAATATGAAGACATGTCAATAGGCATCTTATAATCAATGCGATAAGCCTATAATTCTTCATCTAATTTTAAATGCCAATCTTTTCTTGATGTACTAATAGTCAAAATTATTTTGAGTTTATGATTAAAAATTTCATCTTGACTACTAGTCTGGGAATGATGATGTGTGGCAACCCTATGAGTAATACCACATTTAGATAAGAGGGTATCAAATTTCTTGTTACAAAGATATGAACCTTTATTACTAATAATCGCTCTTGTTGTACTAAATCTTATAAATATGTTCTTCTTAAGAAACCTAACCATACCTCTTGCATCATTGGTAGGTACAGTAACTACTTCAGCCCATTTACTTATATAATCAATTGCGACTAAAATGTATTGATTATTGTATGATTTAGGGAAAGGTCCCATAAAATTGATACCCCAAACATTAAAGACCTCGTAAAACATGATATTGTTCAAAGGCGTTTCATGTCTAGTAGAGATGTTCCCAAATCTTTGGCAATTATCACAAGATTTAACTTATTGAAATGCATCCTTAAACAAAGTGGGTCAATAGAATCTAAGCTCTAATACCTTGTTTGTTATTCTAGTAGGCCCAGAGTGTCTTGCTACTTCCTTGGAATGGCAATAGCTTAATATAGAAGACAATTTTTCTAAGGGAGCACATCGTCTAATGATACTATCAGTACAAATCTTGTAAAAATATGGATAATACCTCAAATATCACTTAACTTCGACCAGGAACTTCTTCTTCTGCTGATAAGAAAGATCAAGGGGCATTACATTATCGGCCAATTAATTAACATAATCAACATATCATGAAAAACTCATTAAGGCTAGCAATTATTCCTCTGGAAACACTTCCATGATGTCTTGATTTTCACCCTTCTCTATCACCTCTTCACTTAAATGTGAAAACTGAACAAAAACAAAAATTTCATAACCCTTTTTGTCCTTGATTTCAATATCAAAATCTTATAATAAAAAGACCCATCAAAATCAAATGTGGATTTGCATCAAACTTATTCATAAGATACTTCAAAGTCGAATGGTCCATATAAACTGTCACCTTTGAAAAAACTAAATAAGACTAAAATTTATCAAATGTAAAGATGACAACTAGCATTTTCTTCATAGTCATAATGTAATTATTTTGGACATCATTTAATTTCTGACTTGCATGATAAATTGAATGAAAAATCTTATCCTTTCTTTACCCTAGAACAATACTATTTGCGAAATCACTTGTATCACACATCAATTCAAAAGGTAACGATTAATTTGGTGAAACAAGTATAAAATTTTCCTTTAACAGCTTAAAAGAATGCATGCATTTATCATTATAATCAAAATAGCATCCTTGGTCAAAAGATTAGTCAAAGGTTTAGTTATTTTATAAAAATCCTTTATAAATCTATGATAAAATATGGCATGACTTAGAAAACTCGTAATTATACTAACTAAATTTAGAGACCGGAGTTGAGTGATTATATCTATCTTCGCAGAATCTACTTCAATTCCCTTACTCGAAATTTATGACCAAATACTATGCATTCTTATACCATAAAGTAACACATTTCCCAGTTTAATTCCAAATTTTTCTCCTCGCATCTCTTAAGAATCTTTTTCAGGTTTTCTATGTAATAATAAAATGATGTCCCAAATACTAAACAATCATCTATAAAGACCTCAATGTAAGAATCAATCACATATGAAAATATGGCTGGTGGTGACATTGTGAAATACCTAAGTTTTAAAGAATTAATAACAAAAAACACAATAAACAATATTAACCACATGAAAAGGCAAATTTATTTATTGGATGTAATATAATAAGGATGAGTTTGGGTATCAAACCATAAGGATTGCTATTACTATTGTATTATTATCTAAATTTAACTAGCTACTCAAAAGGGAAAGATTGATTGATTACTTTAATGATTAAAAGAAACAAAACAATTAAAGTAAAATTCCTAAACAAAATTGTAAGGAGAAGTAATCAGTGAAGAAGGTAGAATGTTAGTCCTAAATGACACCTAAGAGGGGGTGAATTAGGTTCTACTAAAATTTCAAGTAAACACACAAGAATAAAATTAACAGTAAATTTGCGGAAGCTAAATAAATTCATATAAAACAAATAAGATGAAATGAACTTGTACTTATTGAAAATAAATTCAGTAATACAAACGTTAAATCAGTAATAACTTACAAACTCCTTTTTGGCTCAAGGATAACATTCTCTTCTTTTTCAAGGCTCAAGAATAACCTTTAGATATGTTCTTTTTGTAGGCTCAAGAATAACCTTGAAATGCTCCTTTTTAAACGATCAAGAATAACCTTACAATGACAAAGAAGTTACTTACTCGTAGAGAGAACTTAAGTCACACAAAACTTGATAGAGAAAAAAAAAACACATGTATACACTTTGATCTTAAACTTTTGATCAGAGACTCAAACTAGATAATTGTGTGTTTTCCTCCTTACTTCCCTGGCTATTTATACACCCAAATAAGACTCAATTAGCCATTGGAGCATTAATTATCTCTTTGGACCGTTGTCTAATGGATGTATCCATTGTATATATTTTCTGATTATTGGGTAAATCTTCTATCTGTTGAGAAATAGGACAGTTGTGTCTTCATTTGGTTGACCGGTCTTTATTTGGTCTGTCAATCTCCAAGTTCTGTCTCATTTAGTCAGCAGATCTTCCTCAAGGTGTTCATTCGGTTGACCAATCTTCCTTCTATTAGCCGATGCTTTCTTTAGCGTTGTGTTTGGTTGACCGACCTTTGGTTGTTAGGCTTTGTATCAACTTTCTTAATTACTTAACTATCTTCTTTTCAACATAACTATCTTTAAAAAATCTTAAACAATAATATTAGTAGAAAGGGTGTTTTGTCATCATCAAAATCGGGTGTAACCTCCCTTGATTCAACCATCTCTTCCTTTTTGTTGATGACAAAACTAAGTGATTTAAACAACACAGTCATAATAGCACGATCAAATTTCAAGATTTATATCTCACTAACTCCCCCTTATTTCATGCATATCTAGCTCCCCTTAAATTAAAGAAGATTCAAGGACAACTCCCCCTAAAAATATGCATAATTCTCTCCCTTTTTGAAATCAACATAAAAGGTGTTAATATAACAATCAAAGAGAGAGACCATCAATCATACCAATTTCTCTTCTAATAGTACAAAAATAATCTTCAAATAACTATTTTGTAAAGATATCTGCTAATTGATGTAATGTGTCAAAAAATTCAAGTTCAATATTGCTATTATGCACATGATTTCGAGTAAATTGATATCGAATTTCTATATTCTTAGTCCTAGAATGATGTATAGGATTTTTAGTCAAACAGATCGTACTTGTATTGTCACACCGAATAGGAATTCGAATAAGATGCAAACCATAATCCTTAAGTTGTTG
>JAOXYD010163352.1:0-10220 GCA_028565735.1 Pinacopodium congolense | reverse complement strand
AGAAATCCTTAAAGTCCTTGTGGGAGACTGAAAGTGAAATGGAAAGTGACAAATACAAAAATGAAAGCACCAAGTTTCGTCTCATGGTCTTAGAAGATGAGGTACCATCAGTTTCCCATTCTAATGATGATTAAAATGAGAATATTATTTTAGATATAGGTATGATATATAATAAATTGGTTAGATATTTAAAACGTACTATCTTAAGAAAAAGGAAATTATCTTCCAAATACCAAGAATGTAAGAAGTTAATGGATGATTTTAGACTAGAAAATAAGAAGGTAAAGAATGATTTGCATGCTTTATAATTTAAGAGTGTTAGGTTAGATGATGATATAAAGAAGATGTTTGATAAAAATATTCCTTAAAGAATGAGGTAAAATGTCTTAAAAAACCATTAGAAAAGTTCACTAAGGAAAAAAAAAGGATAATATGCTAGAAGCCAAAAAGGTTTCCAATGATAAATGTAGCTTAGGCTTCACTTAAGGGAATGGAACATTTAATGCTAAGACTATTTTTATAAAAGGAAAATGTTTAGATGAAGGGCGTGTTCCTAGAACATCATTTGATAATGATGCAACATCCTTTAGAACTCAATCTAGGAACATTCGTCATGTTCTTATACATGCTTCAAGATCTATATCTATGAGAAATGTGCACACTCTCAAGAAAAGGCATAGGTTCTTTACAAATGAAAAAAAAAAAAAGATACAATGCATATAAGCCACAATCTATAAACATTCGGCCTACATATTCATTTGCATATCCTATGAATGTAGATGCATCAAAAAATGTTTCATATACCTATTTTAGGCCAATATTTCAACAGAGAAGATATTTTGGAAATGTTACATCAATATTTACATATAGGAATAACTTTGCACCAAAAATGAACTTTCATAAAGTTACTATTGCGTTGGTTAGGTGACTTTAAAATTATGGGCGATTTTGAAATGAATTTACTTTGAAAACCAACGTAAATTAAGACAAGTGCACCTATCGCAAAAGTAATAAAGTGAAGTAATTTTGTAGACTCCGAGTGTCGATCCCATGGGGAAAAAGTTGCTTAATTACTAGGTTGATCGATTACAATTATTTAGGAAAAATCTAGAGAAATTGATTAAAATTAGAAAATGACTTAAACTTGACTACTTTGGTTTAAACATTTTAAAAATGATTTTTGATTGCTTCTGAAAAATTATAAAAATTACCAAATGTGTAAATTAGCTATAGATAAGATGATTGATGATTTAATTGAATTTTAAATAAATTTAAAGTCTGATTAAAGTCCCTCACAAAATTAAAACAAAATTATGGTTAAGACGTTGGCTTTTCTCCATTTAATCTTATCTAAGGTTTGGTTATGCTTTAAAATAAAGTAAATGGGCTTTAATTTCAAGAAGGTGGGTTCTGGAAAATTAATTGTAGAACTCAAACTTTAACAAAAAATCCAGGTTTCATCATGAAAGAATTAATTCGTGTTGATTATTGATTTTTCAAATAATTTAAGATGATTTCTCATGCTTAAATTATCTTAAATACTAATATTAAGTGGCCAGCTTAAAATTGGTTCTTTTAGACCTTCAATAAGCAAAATATAGACATTTAAACAGGCATTGGAACTCCTTCAAATCATCAAAACATCAATCCATAGCAACAGAAATGATTAGCCACACATTTGATTCAAAACATACAAGATATGCATACTAAACCACATACTTTAATAGATCTACAAATATGAGCTGAATAAAGTAGTTTAGAAGTTATAAAACTTGTTTAGAAAGCTTCGGGACAAGTCTTGAACTTCTTAACTTGATCTGGACATCAACTCAGCTCCTAAATCCACAAGATCTAGCAAAAAAATCAAAGAACATTCAAGAATATGCACATAAGAACATGAACTTTGATTAATCTGAAAAATAGGAGAATATAAGTAATGATCTGAGTTAGAAAACCCCCAATGATGATTTAGAGACTCAGATATATGTGTTAGCTTCAGTCTCTAATAAACAGCAACTCAAAATACACTCTAAAACTTGAGTTACAAGTGTTTGAAGCTTAAACTATCAAAGAGAAGAGAAGAGAGAAGCAAGAGCTTCTCTAACTAGGAGTTTGATCTGAAATCTACAGTTTAATCCTAGTTTTATGTGTTTTCCTTGTTGTTAGCAGACAACCTGGGCTTCCCACATATGCTAGCAGATAATGCAATTAATTAGGAACATGCCAGGGTTCAAATCATCAAGATTCGGAGCTGTAATTGTTGACTCTGATGCACAACAGTGCTCTACCGCCCTACAACACCACCGTCTCAGGGTGTTGTTAATGGTCGAATGCAGCACCCATTAACGGCCCCCTGTTCTTCAATCAACGGCACTGTGCCAGGGGGCCATTAATGAGCTGAACCAAGGGAGTTCCTTCATGGTTTTGGTCAAATCTTCATCATTAAGCTTCATTCTGCAAATTAATCATAATAAGACATTAATTGGACATTTAAGCACTAAATTAGGGATCAAAATTCAATAAATTAACCATTAAAACTATATAAATTTGACCCCTATCAATTCCCCCACATTTAAGCATTTGCTTGTCCTAAAACAAATTAATTCATCATCAAGTTCATAATAGGATATAAATATAGGAAAAACAATTCATAATTTGACACCGCAATTGTTGAAAATGCTTTCTCGATCCTTTAAAAATTTTGACGCATGGAAATGTTATAAGATTGATAAATCATATCAATTCAAAAATGCATTTAATTCAATTCATTCTTTTTCAAGTGTCAACCTAAATCAAGAAATCAATTCCACATGTAAAATGCAATTAAGTAAGTTAATGCATTATATTTTTTATATTTCTACATCCTTTAAAACAAAAATTAAAAAATAAATTGAATAAATATCCTAATTAATTAAACCTCTCTACCAGAATAATTGAGAGGTCACTTCAGTTTTTTTACATGAAGGTAAACATTTTGTCACGAACAACCCCCAGTTACTCAACTGTGTCACAGTAACTCAACTGAATATTGTGTCCCACTCGTAATTTCAAATTTCGTATACATGTATTTTATTCTATTTCTTTTCTTTCTTTTTCTTTCTTTTTTTAATATATACATACACAAGATTTGAAATCAGAGTAGTAGTTCTACTTATTTATTTAACTAATTAAGTAATAATTATTATTATTACTATTTATTTTGGGTTAATTCTTATTCGTTTTCTTTGAATGAGGTTAATGTCCTAAAAGAAGTCACAAAATTACTCAAAAAGTTGTATTTTATATTTGAAATATCCTTCTATCTTTAGGTATCTACCTTCCAAATTATGAAATTAATTAAAGGCTTTTAATCATTAATAGTCAAAATGAATCCGATAACATTTCAAAGTGCCAAAATAATTAAATTCAAATGAAAGCATGAACAATAAAAAGGAGCAAAAGTGAAAAAAATTTTCGCAATTTATAGACTACGATGAAATTTATGACAAATCAAATTACTATCAAACAAAATATGCTCAAGTGATAAAACGATAAATCCCTCCCCTACACTTAAATGAAACATTGTCCTCAATGTTTAAATTAAGAATTGAAAAGCATAAAGTAGGAGAGTAGGGAAAGAAATACACCCGTATGATATATGGTTAAAGAGCCATCGAAGTACTGTAATGGGCTTGCAATAAATGAAATAAAAAGATAAACAACACAGAGAAATAGCCAAAAGAAGCTTCACTAGTATAAGTGTGAAAAATTAGTACATCAAGGAGTAATAAAAAAGGGATATAAGTCATAAAATCTAACTAAAAAGACAACAGAAACCTATACTATGAAAGGGAAACCTATACTACTGAATGAAACCAACTGAAACCATTAAAATAAAAAAAAACAACTGAAAAATAAAATGAATAACCAAACAAACTAAAAAGCAAGGTCATCGGCATCCCTGGAACTCTGATAGTCCTCGAAGCTCCTAAAGCGAGTAGTCAATTCATCGACTTGATGTTGAAGGCCATCAAACCAACGAGTCATCTCAGAATGAAACTCAGAGAGCTCAGAACTGAGGTGACCCTCTATGTTAATTAACTCTTATATTATTGTAATATGAGGATTGTTCGAAGATGGTGAGGCAGCAGCAAGTGAAACACGTCTCGGGTGAGGTATACTCTGAGTAAGGTAGGATGAAGCCTCACCCATCTCAGCCTCAGGTGCCGCAAGTGTAGTAGGTGCCGCAAGTACAGTAGGTGTCGCAGGTGCAGTAAGAGCATCTTTTGTACCCTTCTTGATCCACTACCCTCGTCTAAAAATAAAGCTCCATTGCTTCAACAGAAAATACCATAATTATCAATCAACTCCTAATTTCAATCATTCTAAGATGAGAAATTCAAGTCATCCCCAATTGTCTCACAATAAATCAAGTGTGATATATAAATAACTAATGATGTTCATCTCCCCCTCCCCCATAATAATTAAACAAAATTGTCCTCAATTTGGAGGATGGAAGTAATTAAATCATAAAATGTGTTAAAAGGTTAAGAGAACAAGGCTCCCTAAATATTGGAGTCTAATCTATAAGCATGAATTTAGAAAGCTTATTCCATTTAATGATACTTTAAGACTTTGGAGAAAGGAGATATAAGCTCATTCAATCCTACATATTGTCATCAAATAAAAGCTTTTACAAAAGGATTAGATCAAGAATGATAAAATAAAAATAACATAAAGAGAACATAAAGAGAAATTATACATTATTCAAATGTTTAAACATCCATGATGAAATGAAAATAAAAACAAAATCTAATGAAAAGAAACAAAATAAAAGATAACCAAACTTGGTTGTAAAGTGAAGTCCATGTACACAGCTATCAAACATCAATTATGGAAGGTAACGATAGGTGATGGAACTATAGGAACTCTCTCGAATTTTATTTTTATTCCTACCATTAGGCCAGCTACAATTAGTTACTTAAAACAAGTGTAAATAACTATATGTATACCTAACACTCGATCCATAAGCCACAATATCGATTCATACACATTACAATGATTTTTTGAATAAAGCATTAAGTCCTGTAATGTGCTCTATGATGTTCAAGGCTAAGGCTTATAAAGCATTCAAATTTATCAATCTTCTAACACATCATAAATGAGCAGCATGATAAATTCATAAATTAAATATAATGGAAATGATAATGAGGTATTATCATTTAGACACTTATGGCATTGGTAATCCCAATAAAAATATAATGGATGCTATTCATAATCAATGCAGGCTTAGTATCCATCAGCCATTATTTCCATAAGCACTCTAAACCTAAAGTATCATCACAACAATTTCTATAGATTGTTTAACATCAATAAGTAGTTATTACAATTACAAATCATCCATAAGTGGCGATATATTCAAGTAGTATAATAAAAACCACAATTATTGAAGTAAACCCGTAATTTCACATCCCATAGAATGCCCACATGAAAAGTAATCAACCAAATCAACTCTTAGGTGAATTGGGAATGATAGGCAAGGGCTATTCCATATGTTAGAACAATATAAATAAAAATATAACTTTGCGTTTCTTCTTAGCATGTCCCTTGCAAATGCAAATCAAGTTTCTTCTTCTAAACTTTGCTTTTCTTCTTAGCTTGTCCCTTGGAGTCTTTTGCATCTTCTTTAACCCTCATACTCTATTCATCTAGCTCCTTAATGCTAAGGGTCGAACTTCTCCATCCAGTTTCATACTTATGGCTCAATTTCAATACTAACTCAAACTCTGTAGGCTCCCAATGAGTTCTTCTTTGCAAAAACCTTGGAGTTCCACTAATAGGGATATTAGAGATAAGGGAATTGTTCTTCTTATTTAAAGACATCTTAATAGCTTTAGAATGTGAAAAAGTTATTAATTGATCTTCAATTTTAAGTGTCAATTTCTTTTTCCAAAACACCAATTAATGCCTTAGAAGTAGCTACAAAAGACCGACCAAAATTAAAGGAAAGTCATCCTTATTCTCTAAGGATCACAAAATTTATAGGAAATATAAACTTATCAACTTTCACCAAAACATCCCTTACTATGCCCCTAGGATACTTAATAGATCTATCCGCCAATTATATACTCATTCAAGTAGATTTTCTATCTCTAGACCTAATTCATAAAACAATTTATCTAGCACAAGATTTATGCCAACTCCTAGGTCGACTAATACATCATGAAAATGCAAACTACCAATTGTACAAGGAATTGAGAAACCTTTGAGTCCTTTAGTTTTATAGTAGTTTGACAACAATTATAGCTATACACTTCTTGTTCATCATCATCCTTGAAGAATCTTTTATCTTCTTTGTCAAGGGTACATCACTTCTAAGCCCTACATTCTTTGGCTCCTGCATAAGTGATTCATCCAAAGGATTGTTAGCATATTTGATATCTCCTACATCTTCTTCTCCTCGATTTACTTCTTTTTCTTTCTCAAACTTCTTTCTTATCTTCTTCTTCTCTTGCATCTTCTACTTAACATGCTTCCATCATATCTTCCTTCTCATAACCCAAGAACACTACGTGTACTTAGTCTCTCTAATTTTTTTTCATGTTACTAGGTAAAGCATATAGTGGCCTTTCTAAAACACGTTTGACAAGATACCCTACTTAATGCTCTAAATTCTTAATTGAAGCTTCAATATTCTAAAATCTTCTATCTGAAGTGGTAATTTATTTAGTGGGCAATTCCTCTAGACTTAGTTATTTATGCTATTCTTAGTGTGATAGAAAATTAGGTGATTCTATCCTGATTGTTCTTAGGCTCTCCATAAAAAATTTGGGTGATTGTGCCACCCCAGATTATACATGTTATTATATGGGTTGTTCTAATGATTCCTCATATAATCCACTTGCTCCATCCTAACTATTAGGATGGCCTACTCTACAGAAATCACACCTCATCACCTGGGTTGATGGAGATGTCACCGATCATACTCTCCAACTTCCTTAAGAGTTCATTAACTTTGGCTTTTAAAGATGCTACTATATCTAAACTATGCACTCCCCCATTAGGCTTAGACCTTTGTCGTGCATTATCCCACTGATATGTGTTTATAGCAATGTTCTCAATGAGCTCTGATAGTTGCTTAAGGGTCTTCCAAAAGATACATCAATCAATTGTTTCGTCACAAAGTTAAGCCCACCATGGAAGTTTTACACCAACATGCCTAAGTTAAAGCCATAGTGTGGGCACTTCCTCAACATTTCCTTCCACCTTTCCCATGCTTTGTATAGGTTTTCCTACTCCTACTATTAATCTCGTTATGGAATTTAACTCAACAAGAGGGAAAGAAACACTTGAAAAGGAACTTTTCTACCAATTAATTCCATAAAGTGATAGATCCAAGGGAGTTAGACTTTGGAAAAGATTTGGCTCTATTCCTTCAAGTAAATTACAAGAATCTTAATCTAATAGCCTCCTCAAACACATCATTGAGCTTGAATTTGTTGCAAATCTCTAGAAAATTAACTATATGGGAATTAGGATCCTCATTTGGAAGCCCATCGAATTACATATAATTTTGTAATATTCAAATCATCTAGAGCTTTATCTTGAAGCTCACAATTTCCACCCTCAGTTGATGAATGTTATATTATATGCCTTAAAGAGAGGGCCTTAAAAAAATCCCCCATGGTTAGTTGTCCTTTTGGTCCTAGTTCTCTAAACCAGTATATGAGGAACCTCAAGCTTCATGCTGCTCCATGACTTTTTCTCTTTTAAACCTCTCCTAAATGATTTCTCTACACAAGTTTGAACGATGACTCCTAGTCATATAAGGGAGTACCTAGCATAAAAATTGAGAGAGCAAAAAAAGATCAAGTAAAGAAGAGTTCTTAAACCAATAAAAATATGTAAAAAATTGAAAATTTCAAAAACTTAAAAAAAATAAAAGCAAAAACAAAATAAAGATGGATAGTATAACAAAGAATAGAAAACACTTAAAATTGATGTAGTCCCTAGTAACAACGCCAAAAACTTGATAACATGAGAACATGCCTAAGTTTTAAATAATAATAAGCCAAATAATTACAACCAAACAATACCAGAACATTCAATAAGGCAAGTACACATATTGCTAAAGTAGTAAAGCTAATGTGAGTATATCGATCTATAAGGAATGCACCTATTAGTGAATTTCTATCTCTATTATCTAACCTACTCAAAGATGATTAATTGATTGATTAATTAAAAGAAAACTGAAGACAATTTTAATCGAATTAACACATAATATCGAAGTTAGGATCTAGATTATTAATACCTCTAAGATGCGTTTGTATTCATCATAGATTATTAATCCTCCTAAGATGTGTTTGTATTCATTATAGATTGTTAATCCTCCTAAGATCTGTTTGTATTCATCATTTAACTTTGATTTAACAAACTTTCTAGATTATCTTATACCGTTGGTCACATTATCTCAATTCATCAATTGAATGCATTACTAATTTAATGAAAAATATTATTGTCATTAAACTAACACCTAATCTAGACATCTCTTGTAAGCTTATGGTCAAGGACTCTATGTAAAATGCATTACCTATAATTGATCTATTCATATATTTGATTTGGTCTATCTAAACATATGAAATCATATATTTAGAATTGAATTTACATAAGCACAAACATTCAAAAACCAATCTCAATTAATTTTGTAAGTGATTTAAATAAAATCTGAAAATTCACATTAATTTAAAGAAAATAATGTATACTACATCTTAGGGTTCATAACGATCCAAATCTGATAATAAATTTAGTTCTAAACATTATGAAAATCATAATAACAATCATAAGAAGAAAGGAATTAGAAAGGCTCATGTTTGTAAATCTTAAATCCTTTGACTCCTTGATCATTCTTTTAGTGAAATATAGTCTTAATCTTTAATTTGAAGTATTTTTATCTATTTTCTCCTTCAGTCTTATGCAAAACCCTTGTAAGCTAGGTTAGGATTGATCTTCTCCTCTTTAGTTACTACCTAAGGGTGTCAATAGGCAAGAAGTTTCGAGAAAACCTCAAAATTTAGGTTAAAAACATGATGGAACCCACTAAAGCCACAACCTTGGCTCTTCCCATGGTTCTATCTAGTCAGAAACCACAGGTAGGGTCGTGGCCATGGCTGTACTAGGTCTGCACTCCTCTCAGTAATCGTGGCCCTACCAGCTTTCAACTTCTCTTAGTATTTCCACTATAACTTCTTCTCTGCTCATCCTTTGACCATGAAATTTGATGTGAAGTTTCCTAACTTGATACTCTTGCTTCCTAAATTAGTTCCATCTTACTCCAAAGTACATAAAATTGTTCTCCAAAGTCCTATAAAAACATGATCAAACATTGAAAACATAAAAATAACATCTCTTACAAAAAATAACTAAATATGCACAAGAATTGCATTAATTTCCTCTTTAAACTCAAAATAATCATTATAAAATCATGCCAAAAAATTTATAATCTAGTAGCTATCAAGGAGAATTGAACCAATATGGTGAGTGTCAAGCCTTTCACCATTACCTACAACAAGTTGATCATTGTCATTATAAGAATGAGAAAATTGTAATATAGAGATATTAGGTGTGATGTGGAACGTGGTCTTGGTGTTTACCACCCACAAATGAAAGGATAGAATATTAGGTATAAAAATATAGACCTGTTGATTGGTGTAGGATAGGTTGGTTGGAGATGGGGTATGAAAATCATTAGTTAGGATAGGTTGAGGATAAAAATGGGAATAGGTAATGTTGGTTTATAGATTTTGGTGCGTGGAGGACTTGTTTTGGTTATTTTTTAACGAGATGAAAATTATAGGTGCCATTGAAACATGTGTGGCACCAATCGACTGTGTAATTATTCAATCCATATATTTCATAAGGTTCTTATAAATTTTGTTGATGGCCATGCGGATTGAGGGTTTTAGTGTGGACAATTAGGGATGCAAAGGCAGATTTTGGTGTTTATAGGTGAGGTTAGTAAAAGGAGTTTCTTAGTGGATTTGAAGCAAGATCTTATGATCTATTAAATGCCCATATAATTCATTGAATGAAATTGCTTTAGGCTAAAGATTAAATGTCATGATGACACTATAATACTTACTCCTAATGTTTGATAGGGGTCAAATGGATATGATTTTTATAGTTAATTTGTTGAATTATGACCCCTATATCAGTGTTTAAATGTTTAATTGATGCCTTATCAT
>JAOXYD010163351.1:0-23896 GCA_028565735.1 Pinacopodium congolense | reverse complement strand
AAGTAAATGGGCATGAATCACAAGAAGGTGGGTTCTGGAAAATTAATTCCAGAACTCCAACTTTCACAAATAATCCAAGTTTGGTCATGCAAGGATTGATCCATGTTGCTTATTTATTTTTCAAACAGTTTAAGTAGATTTCTCATGCTTAAATAATTTTCGATCCTATAAGATTTGTCTAAAATTAGAGGAACTTAGGATGCAAAAGCTTATTTGTATCTACAGGCTAGTATGTTAGATAAAAAAATTCTTTATATTTTCACTGATCAATTATAAGTCTTGAATCCCTTAAATACCTTATGGATAGCTTTCTCTTATCATTGTCTATTTATTTCTCTTTTCCATTCTTCCTTATTTATTTTGGTTGTATTAGTCACCTTTTATAGTTGCTTTAATTTGACAATAATTTAGGAGTTTCTATTTCATTTTTTTCTTCAATTATATAAATAGTTCTAACTTAACCTACATCCTTTTAAATTTGACCTTAGCTCACCCTAATGCGTAGAAGGATTAAGTAGGAATTTATTATTTAGTAATTGGCGAGAGCTTTTTAACAAAATTTTGGCGTTGTTGTCAGGAAGTTGGTGTTAGTATTTGGTTATTTCTATTGATGTTTTATTCTTTATTTATTGCCCTTTCTCATTTTATTTTCTTTTTTGCTTATCCAATAGCCCTCTATTTTCTATTTCGGAAATTTTCTATAAAGAATAGAGATTCACTGCCTTCTTTATTTAACCCTCTTTATTTTCTCCTATTGTTAGTTACATGAAGCTTTAGCATTCCGAGCACATTCAGCCTACTCTAATACTTGAGAACAGTAGTTCATCATCTAAATAGGAATCTGAAGAGAACTTAAAGGAGTCCCGAAAGGAAGTTGAAGTTAATATGGAGCAATACCGGCACACTTTGAAGGAGCTTGTGAATCTTACATTTAACCTTGATCTTCTTTGCATCAATTATCCTGATAATGAACTTTATTTTAAAACTAAACTTGGTATAATTCATGGATTATGTATTTTAACAGGTTTTAGGGATAACAGGTTTATGGAATTAGGTTACATCACAGACATGAACAAGTTCTTAAAGAAGTTCCACATTGTATTTTTGGGGATGAAGCCTTTTGGTGTCACGGTAGATCAATTGATGATGAAAGCCTTTACTTTTGCCTTAGGAGATGTAGCTAAGGAATGGTTCTATGATCTACCAGCTGGATTGATTACCACCTATGGCCAGATATAGCAAGTCTTTCTCGAGAAGTACTTTTCGGTGTTGAGGGCAACAAATATCCACATAGAGATTTATGTCATTCAATAGGAGAGAGAAGACACATTTTATGAGCATTAGGAGCATTTCAAAAAGTTGTCAAACTGTTGCCCTAATCATTAGATAAATGAATACTTCTTATTTAATATTTGTATAAAGGACTAATGCCTAAGGACCAAAATATGATAGATACAACTAGTGGCAGGGTCTTAATCGACAAGACGCCAGCAGAGAAAAAAAGGTTGATAACAAAGATGGCATACAATTCTTAGTACTAAGGTAGTAAGAAAAGCATCTTATCCTCTACATCGAAATCAAAGGACATTCTATCTTGAGGTTGAAGCAGCAAGTCACAAACCTTACATCCTTGGTAGAGAAAAGCATTATTGGAAAATGGAAAGCCAAATATGTGAAAATTGTTCATTATCTAGTCATTTAACTGATTCATACCCTGCCTTATAAGATGATCAATAAGTTTATGCTATCAAAACATCCCAGGATCAGCAACAAGGGTATGATCCTTACATCCCGACATACAATCCGGGGTGAAAAGACCATTTAAATTTATGATATAAGGGTAAAATGCAAGGAAGTGGTGCAAATTTCAAACCTCCTACCATGTAATAACCACATGGATTCAGCTGCCCACCTAGTTTCTACCAAATGTAGGAATCAAAGCCTCCTCTACCTTTACCCCTAGAAGTTGGTGGTATGTCCTTAAATTAGATAGTAAAGAATCTGAGCACTAGTTCTTTACAGTTCTAGTAGGAGACGAGGAGTACGATAAAAAATTTAGAGACCTAAATGAGTTACTAGATACTATGGGAAAGTTACAAACTCAAGTTTTTAACTGACTTCCTAGTCAACCAAAGAGAAATATATAAGAGAATGTGTCTACTGTCTTTGTGAAAAATGCTAGGTAAGAGGAGAAAGAGGAGTTGGAAAAGAAGTAAGTGCCAGAAAAGAAGGAGGATTTGATGCCTGCTAATATATGTGATACCACCTTTATTGATCTTAACGATATTTTAGTTCATTTTCCTAGCAGTTTGGCAAAAGGAGAAGATCGATCTAAGATGGAGGAGAAGTAAGTGGAGAAAAAGAAGTAAGAGGAGAAGAAGGAGAAGAAGCAAGCGATCTTGGAGATTTTCTGTGAGGTAGAGGTAACTACACCTTTATTTGGAGCTATTGAGCAATTTGTGAATGAGTGGAGCATTCAGGAGTAAAAGAAGAGAGATAAGCCAAAGGCAAGTTTGGGGGGTAGAAATACTAGCAGTTATACCAAGAAGGATACTACCCAAGCATGGAGATCTTAGGATCTTTTATATACCCTTCATAATAAACAACATGAGGTATGATTAATGCATTATATAGACTTAGGGGTTTATATGAATATCATGTCATTATCTATTTTTCAAGCTCTGAAGTTAGATTCTTTGAAAGCTACTAATGTTGTCCTTCATTTAAGCTATGACTGTAATGCTTAACCCCAAGGGAATTTTAAAGGATTTCTTAGTGTGAGCTTAAGATCTAGTGTTTCCTATATTGAATTTTATGTTATGAACATGTAGGATGAAATTCTGTTAGGGAGACCTTTTTTAAGACCTTCCATGCAATGATTGAATTCTATAATGAAATCATGCTGATTGTAAGTTAGTTTCAAGAGTTGATGTAGCTGGCTCATTCTCTCATTCGTGCTATTCACAGGTGGCATTTGAGATTCCTTCAGATGTGTGTTGAGGCTTAAAAAAATAGGGATTAAGCTAATGACCTTAAATAAGCACTAGTTGGGAGGCACCCCAATTGTATCCTTTGATTATGCATTTTTCTCTTTTATAGTTTAAGTTTTTGGTTGTTTTCATTTGAGTTAATTATGGCCTATTCGATCTAGGTGAGCATTCTTGTTTCCATCTTCATACATGTGTTTTTATTATTTTTAAGGCATTGAGAACAATGCCCATTTTAAGTGTGGGGATGGGGAACAAGAAAGGTTCTAGCTCTTAAGCTGTTATAAGTCCAATAGTGATAATTTAAATGTGCTACCTTGAAATGATTATGATTTTCAGTTGATAGTTAATTGTGATACTTGCAGGAAATTACAGCTTTTAACTTGACAAGCTTTACTCAATTCTTGAAATGATGTTCACTTTAACATTTTTCATTTTTTCTTTTGAGTTCTTTGCATGTATTTATTGACCCATTTGTATGATATTTAGTATTTAAGTATATTTTTTATGGTCTATCATATGAATGTGGAATGTGATGTTTGAAATAAGTGTTGAAAAAGAGAAGAAAAATGTAAAAAATTATGCGCATATGTTGAATAAAAGAGCAAAATTTCATTTTGTTGACTTCAAATCAATCTAAAGGTTGAAGTTTATGAGCGATGCAAGTAGCCATTTAAGAAAGGTGATCTAACCTAGTAACTAGGGGCATTCCTGATAAAATGTTCACCATTGTAGAAAAAAGTAAGATGACATCTCAAATAAGTTAAAAAGGAGCATGTAGTTAAGTAATTATTGTCATTTATGAAAAGATGTTTTACCTCATGCAAAAAGAATAGTGAACTATAAATATTGTTAAAAAATCATTTGGTGTGACTCCCTAAGTTGTTTTTAGTTCTTTTAATAATCCTTGACTAGTTTGGGTGATAACATATAAAAAATGGCTTCGTTGCTAGATACTATGTATATTGGGTTACTTTTTCACTAATTATGTACTTTTCCTGTGATTATCTTGTTTTTGATAATAATGGAGTTAAAATTTATAAATTGGATTAAAGGCATCGATTGATTTCTGGTGTGCTTAATTAACTCTTAACTTCTAGTTGAAATTGTTTAAGTGAAGTGTTTAAGTCATTGCTTAAGGACAAGAAATGATTCAAGTATAAGTTTTATATGTAATTTCATTTAAATTTATCTTCAATTTTTATATAAAAAAGCATCATTTTAGTCCATTTTAAGTTTACATGGAGGTTGAATCAATGGACACATGTTCCAATTTAAAAGACCTAATTTGAGGTAGAACTAAAGCAAAATTAGAGGGAGGACTACTGCCTAGAACTATCAACAATGTTTAAAGGAAAATGTCGTTGAAGGATGTAGCAACCACTATTAATGGTTGAATTTAGCTCCTTTTATTATGGTTGAATTCAGGGGGCCGTTGAAGGATTCTAAATCATTGTTATACTCAATATCAGTGAAAAATAAAAAGGGTAAGGGGTCTTTTACCATTCAAAGGCTATACCCTAATTAGGAAGGATATAAAAAGGGTCTAGATATAGAGAGTCGAATGCTAGATTTCTTCTTATGGCAGCCACATTTTTCTTCATATTTCCTTTATTTTAGTGCTTTAAGTTTCCCTTTGAAGTTGTAGTTTCTTTTAATCTACTTGTTCATGTTCTAGATAGCAAAAAATTTAGTTTCATCTTGTTTTTTGATTATCTTTACCTATTGTTCTTTATCTATTTTAGTTTTATTGTGATTTTACCTTCAGAATTTTTTAAATATTGTATTAACTTGATATTTTAGTTTGATAGATTTTGTTGCTTTCAATTTCTAGAAGTTGTCTTTGTCTTTTATGATGTTAATTGGTCATTTATTTATTTTTTGATGAATTTCAATATGCTAGGCTAGATTTCTTTTAGGTAAAAATATATCAAAGGGATAAGGATTAATAATTGTGAGACATGACTTAATTTCATTGACATTTTTTTAGGTGAATATTAAATTGGAATTTAGGTTGAGTGATATGAATTAGGATTTATTTTATAGTTTTGTCTATCTTATTAGGGATTCCTAATTAAATTTCCAGATATAGGCTTCTAATCCATAATTGTCATTAGCAAATACTATAGGTAGTGATAAATTAGTTGGTTTTATAGGTTAACTTAACCAATTAGTATTTGATTCCAATTTTCTAAGTTACATAATCTTAGATTGTATGATTATGGCTTAGACTAGTCATTCCTTATAACTTAAAGTTGCTACATCATTAAATCTATATAGTTTAATCTAGGTTATCATATAATTAGGGATAAATTTTCTATTGTATATCAGAGCATAAGATGCAAGAACCTTTTTGTCCATAGGCTAGCATCTTAAATAAAACACAAAATTTATATTTTCAATGATTAGTTACAAATCTTTAATATTGGGAATATCTTCTGCCTCGCTTTCTCTTATTGTTAACTATTTATTTCCCTTTTATTTCTAGCTTATTTGTTTTGATTTTGTTAGTCAACTTTTATATTTACTTTAATTTTGCATAAATTTAGGGTATTTTTATTTCTTTTTATTTTTCTTTTGCGCAATAGTAGAAATAGCTTTAACTTGCCCTAGAAATGCTATTAGATATGCCATGGTCATCACAAAAACTTTAAAACAAAATATTTTCAAATTGCTTACCATGGCAACTTCTAAATTGTGCAATAGACAAATTTTCTTCATTTTGAATTTTCTTAGCAAATTTTACATTGGACCTAAAACATTTAGCTTTACTACTAAGAAATGATACCCATGTGAATCTACTAAAATCATCTACAATTACAAATGCATATGATTTACTACCTAAGTTAGGAAATGCAGTTGGTCTAAATGAGTCTATATGAATTATAGGTTTAGAAGTTGTTATTGAATTGAAAAGGTGTAGAACTGAGTTTGAATGAAAATTTATGAAAATTAGTTTCGATATGATAAAAAAAACTTAAAATTCTTGAGTTTAAATGATAGGTCTTCATCACCAAAGATATTATGGGAAGATTGTGAAAGATGGTTTAATTCCTTTTGTTTTTTTGGAACAATGAAATTTTCTTTTAGAATGATTTAAGTTTTTGTATTATTTTGGAATAAAACATGAGAATTGGTTCTATAAAATCATTGGTTGACCAATTGATTTTTAAACAAAAATTTTTGTTGGTCGACTAGTGCTTAATTTTGATCAATCATTGCCTTTAAAATAAACATATTGGTCAACCAAATAGAGGGAGTGCTCAACCAATGGTTGCCAACTGCTCCACGCTCTTGATCGACTGGTTGGTCATCCAAACGTGTAATGGCTCACTACAAATGCTATGTAATAGCTTGGTAGTGCATCTAACAATTAAATTGGGTCTTTAAGAAGTTTCTAAGAATAGGGAGGCCAAAAATAAATGTTTGAAGTGTCATAGAACAATTTTTATGGATTTTTTAAGTGTTTATGCATAGAATAAGTTTTTGATTCGTGTTTTGTGATGAATAAGTGGGAGAGAAAGAGTTAGGTGTTTTAGCTTGTATATATTCCTTTTTTTAAAACCTCTTTAAATATTACTTTGATGAATTAATATTTTTAGTATGTGTTTACTTGAGTGGAGATTAAAAGCACTCTTTGATAGAGGCAAAATCAACAAATATTTAGAATCGACAAGGCTGCTCCTTTTTATTGGCTTATACTTCTTTTTCTTACTTCTTATACACCATACTCTTCTTGCACTTTTCCACTACTTCATTCTTCTTCTCTAAACTTGCACCTTCAACTTCTATTCCATTTATCAAGGTAATAGCCTTAACTGTTGGCCTTATGGCACCCAAGAGGAGGTGAATTGGGTATTTAAAAATTCTTATGAAAATAAAACACTTTAAACACCTGAGGAAAATTTAAATAATAAGAGATCTTTAACCAAAAATTCAACCTATATGAAACATCAATTATTATGCCAATATCTATCAAACTCAAATAATAATAAAGCAAACACAAATGAAAAAATATAAAGGAGAGAAGGGAAGAGATGAACACCAAGATTTATATAGGTTCGCCTACCCCAAAGATAGACTACGTCCTCTCTCTAAGTACTTGTTGGAAATTCACTAACAACAATCTTGGTTAAAGGCCAAGAGGAACCTTTTACAACAATTTAGATTCAGGGCCAAGAGGAGCCTTTACATAATCTTGATTCAAGGCCAAGAGAAACCTTTACACAGTCTTGTTCTAGGTCAAGAGTAACCTATCAATCTTGCTTTTCACAAAGAGGGTGGAGAGTACCCTATACAACACAATCAAATTATAGAATTTTTATCCCATACGGACAGCCCCTAAACCAAGCTCCCTTAAGCTTCAACATAAGATTATATAGCCTTTTGAACCTTGATCAAAATCAATACAAGATAAGGGCTTAAATGCAACTTATGCAATATGGAATGTTCAATGCACAATTAAGGCCTAAACCAATCCAATTCACAAATAAGGATTAACACAATCCAAATATTCTTTATCCTAGGCGAAGAGCAACCTATCAAATCTATTTTAAAGGTAAAGAGTAGCCTATACCACAATTAACAATCAACACAAATTAATTCCCCCAAGTTAAGTCACAAAACACACCTTTTATGGTGTTTCTCTAATGCTCATGTAATAAACTTAATTCTAAAAATTCTAAAGGCAAACCAAAATTATAAAAAGCATCCTAACATTTCAATAAGTCATAAAAAATTTAATTCAGTCAATAAAAATATGATTACAGCATTAAACAATTAGATTGAACCTATATGAACACAAGCTATCAAATATATATGCAGTCTTAAAGATCCAGCTTATAAACACACGAATTTAATCCTAAAATGATCCAAATTAAATTCAATAAGCCTACTGTAACATCAATCTATATGTTAACAATAAATCGCAGTAGCAAACACAACTTTAGCACATTAATTGGATGATGAAAATCAAGCACAAAGCTAGAATGCTTAAACCTAGACAGCTTTGAGCAACCTGTAAAAATTACGCTCAAACAAACACTATAATCATTCAAAAATTGAAACAAAAATACTAGCACACTCCTAACAATTTTTAGGTTTATGTATTCTTTGAGCTCAAAAAAAAGATTTGAGTGTTTAAAAAAAGAAGTAAAATATCATATGCACTCTTAAGACCTTAAGAAAAGCATCTGTAGTAATTTTGAATCAATAAAAACCGTTTTTCCAGTTCAAAATTGAAGAACATAGAAGTTCAGTGAAGTTCAACCAAAACAGAGATAGTTTTGGTACGTTGATTTTTGAAAGGTAAAAAGAAATGAATTAATAGATTAAAAAATAAATTGAAAGCTTTCTGAGTTTTGTCTATATCTACACAAACTAGAAATATAAAATTTACAGTAAAATAAACTGATTTAAAACATCAAAATACGAATTGAATGAAGGTTATACAGAAAATGAGGAATGCTTTGAATATTAGAGAGATTTGATCTTGTAATTCGTTTTTCATAAGTTATAAACTTGTTAAAAGTGTTTAGGAATCATATATATAGAGTTGGGAGAGTTTTGGAGTCGTTAGAAATAAAAACTAGCCGTTTGGGAGGTTAAAAGGTTGTTTAGTCCGAAACTCCAAAACTAGCCATTAGAGTCTGCGAGTAGAATGGCGCCTTCTGAGATCATCAACGGCGTCATTGTTCATAGAACACACCATCATTGATGCTCCTGAACAAGGGGGATAAACGACCCTTCATCAAGGTGTCATTAATGAAGATCACCTCGTCATTTATGTCAAGAAAACATGAGAAAAATGCTTCAAACCATCTCCAAAACATTCCAAACAAATTTCTAACATTAAATAACAATTCAAGTAAGTTTTAGAGTATAATTCAAGGCTGTTTACATCATCGAAACATATAAATCAATTCAAAACATAAGAATTTCCTTGATTATAAAAACTTTTCATTTTAACCAACTTTAAAATCACTTCATACATTATAAGTTCATAACACAAAAATGTTCAAATAAATTCAAACATATGTAACCAACACTTAAGCAATATTTTAATGCACTTAAACATATCAATAAACATACATTAAATCAATTATTCGCAATCCAACTTAATTATGCAACATATGGCCTAAATGTCATTATAATTCAATTCCTAAAATTTTAAAGCCACAATCAAGTTCAAGTAATCACTAAAACCACAATTCAACTCTTATATTCCTATATGCAAGTATGATCATGCAAATGTAAGAGCCCTTTTCAAGCATTGATTAAGATCAAGAAGACTTACAACTAAAGACTTTTCCTAAGCCTAACTAACTTGATCTTCTTTTCTTGATCATCAATCTTCTCTTGATCTTTAGGCTTGATCATCACTTGGTCTTTATCATTTGTTCCTTGATATCTAAGCTCTTGATCATCTAATGCTTAAGCTCTTCATTATCTTCAAGATGACTCTTCTACCTTAGGCTCCACATATATACTCTTATACCTTACACATCAACTTATCTTATAAAACATCAACTTATCTTATAAAACATCAAAGACTTAAACATTAGTAATAATAATGTTTTATCATCATCAAAACACATGATTAGAACCAACTTGGTTCAACAATTCTATCAAGTGTTTGTGGAATTTATCTTCGAGTATTAATTGTTTACACTTGGGTTTTTATCTTGTGTGAAGGTTTTTGCATATTTTTTCTTGTGTGCAACACTTTATTAAACAGCTTCTTTTTATTCACCAAGTGAAATTTTATTAAGGAATTTTTTGGTGTATTATTATTGAGTGAAACTGAGAGGTTATTCTTGAGCATAAGAAAAAGAAGTGAGTAAAAGTTTATCCTTTAGCATGTAAAAGGGATTGTATTACTCGATGTATTCTTGTTGAAAGTGCAATAAGAATAAAATCTCAACAGTGGTGTTGGGGACTGGATTAGGAGTAAGTGAATTGCTCCGAACTAAAATAAATCACGGTGTATTTCTTCCTTTTTTACTCTTTTATTTTTTGCACTTATATTATTATATATTATCTGATTGGGTGAATTTTTTTATACTTCCGCATTTATTATTTATGAGTTTTATTTAAGAATTTCTAAATTTTAATTCACCCCCTCTTAGTGCCATAACAAACCCAACACACAATTTATTTATTTCAATGATCAATTATAAGTCTAGAATCCCAGATTTATCTTCTGCACAACTTTTTGTATTTGTTATTTATTTCTTATTTGTTTACTCTTGTTTTCGTTAGCTATCTTTAGTATTTAGTTTAAGTTCTTTGCATCTAGGGGTTTTTATTTCTTTATTTCTTTTTATTTTAGGCAACAATGGGAATAACTTTAACACACCCTAGTTCCGTATAGGATCGATTTTGACTTACCCTAACTACATAGTTAGGTTCAGTTAGGTGTTTTATTATTTGATAACTTACAATAAGCTCACCAATTACCTTCTTTGTATAGTATAAAAGAAAAAATCTATACCAATCATAGGAGAGATTTCGAGATATGTTGGGAATATATCCAATTCATAGGTTCTTCGAATGGCAGCAGGTTGAAATATTATATACAAGAGTAAAACCATCGACAAGAAGTATTATAGACGAGGCTATAGGGGGAACTTACTAAGAAAAACTCCAGATTAGGCCTATAGATTGATAGAGGAGAAAGCCACCAACAATTTTCAGTATAATATCGAGAGATAACTTAAAATTCCCACTTCGGCACACATGGTGGGCAATTTAATGGCATTCTTAGCTTAGATGGATTTATTCACCAAAAACTTGATTATCATATAAAGAGTGTGAAGAGAGGTGCAAGTTCATCTATACGGAGTCGTACCAGTTATGGACATTGTGATGGAGATTCACATCAATCTTTAGATTGTTAAATAGGGAACCTATTTGCACAAGAATAAAAAGAGACGCATTATGTTGGCGATTATAATAAGCAAGGGAATCCTTACTCCAACATATATAATATGGGATGGAGAAATTATCCTAACTTCTCTTGGAGTAAAATAAAATAACATTATCACAGCCTTCTATAATTCAGAGAATACTACCTCTAATATTCAATGCTTCCACATTTGTAAAACTTGAGAAATTCATCCTCGAAGAACTGTTAACAAAATATATCTCTATTACTGAGGTTAGAATTCCACATTTATATAACTTGAGAAATTTAATCTCGAAGAACTGTTAACCAAATATATCTCTATTACTGAGGTTAGAATGCAGAGTTAGGAAGCTTCCATTAAAAATATAGAAATTAGAGGAATTTAAGTTCATTGCCTAACGTCACTAAGGCTAACTCGAGAAAGCATGTAAAAACAAGACAAAGGAGAGTGAAGAAGAAGTGAATCAAGAGATCAATAAGGAGGAGAAGAAGGAACTGACTATAAAGAAGGATCATGTTAGGTTGTTTACAAACCCCATCATAAATCTGGTAAGACCTAGGATACCCTATCCTTAGAGGTTAAAAGATCATTAATTAGATAAGAGATTTGGTAAGTTCCTTACAGTTTTTAAGAAATTGCATATTAAGATTTCCTTTACTAAGACTTTAACATAGATGCCTTCTTAAGTGAAATTTTGGAAATAAATCTTATCTAATAAAAGGAGGCTTGAAGAGTATGGAAGTGTCAAATTAAATGAAGCGTGTTCAGCTGTTCTATTAAAGAAGTTACCACCAAAGCTAAAAGATCCAAGTTACTATTCCTTGTACTATTATAACTTACATATAGGTGGGACCTTAATGAATTTGGGTGCGAGTATTACCTTAATTTCTCTTTCTGTTTTTAGGAAGTTTGGATTAGCACAGTTTCTTTATAATTGGTAGGTCTATTTATTATATATCTAGGGAGAGTTATTAAGGACATACTAGTTAAAGTGTGTAAGATCATCTTTCCAGTAGACTCCCTAGTTTTTAACGTGGAGGAGGATTAAGACATTTCCATCATCTTTGAGAGACCTTTTATAGCTATGACAAGGATTTTCATTAATATGCAATGTGGTAAGTCAATGTTAAGGTTTCAAAATGAAGAAATAATTTTTGATGTCTTTAATTGCATGAAGCATCCATCTACTCTTAATTCATGCAATTTTATTGACATATACTCTCATAATTATAATATTTCTTTTAATGTTTGTACAGGATTGCTAAAGAAGGAAATGCAAAGAATGCTTGAAGATATATGTGAGAAATTTTAAGAGTATTTAGGAGAACATGGAACTAATGTGAAGCAAGCATGTTGGAATAGTATCAAGCTTATAAGCTTCTCCAAAGACCAGTCAAGTCATTACTTAAGCCTTCAATTAAAGAGCCATTATCTCTTGAACTTGAAAATGTGCCTTCTAATTTAAAGTACACATTTTTACAACCAGTTGAGTACTTACCTATCATTATTTCTTATTATTTAATAGATACCATGGAGAATAGGCTTTTAAAGGTAACAAGAGACTATTAACAAGCTATAGGTTAGACGATTGCAAAAATTAAAGGAATTATCCCCTCCTTCTATGCACATAAGACTTTTATAGAGAATGGAAGCAAAGCATTAGTTTAGCCCCTAAGACGACTCAACCTACACATGAGGGATGTGGTTAAGGATGAGACAGTCAAGCTTCTCGATGCCTAAGTGATGCCTAAGAAGGGAAGTACCATTGTTAATGCAAAATGAAAACAACAAATTGATAGCTATTAGAAAAGTTACTGGGTGAAGGATGTACATAGATAGACTATAGGAAGTTAATGTTGCCACCTATAAAGATTACTTTCCTTTGTCTTTTATTAATCAAATGATTGAAAAGTTAGTTGGATATAGTTTTTATTGTGTCTTAGATGGATATTCTGATTATTTGTAAATTCCAATAGATCCAAAAGATAAAAAAGAATACTTTTACATGTTCATATGGAATTTTTAGACAGACGCAAGCCTTTTGGTTTATTTAATACTTCAAATACATTTTAGGGATGTATGATGGCTATTTTTCTGATACGATTGAAATTTATATTGAATTTTTTTATAGATGATTTCTCTATGTTCGGTACTTCCTTTGATACATATTTAGAAAACTTATATAAGGTCTTGAAAAGATGTAAAGAGACCTATTTAATACTAAATTGGAAAAATTGTCATTTCATGATTCACGAGTGTATTGATTTTTATCACAAAATATATAACAAGTATATATAAGAGGATCTAGCAAAGATCAATATTATTAAGAAACTACATCCACCAAATTATGTTAAATTTATTAGGAGTTTCTTAAGATATGCTAGTTTTTACCGATGTTTAATTAAATATTTTTCTAAAATTGCTAAACCTTTAACTAAATTATTTGAAAAAGATAATGTGTTTAACTTAGATGGCAATTGGATGACATTTTTCAAATTGTTAAAGAAAAAACTTATGATTGCACTTATGCTTGTGTCTCCTGATTAGTCTCTTCCTCTTGAACTAATGTAAGATGTAAGTAATTTTATAATGCGGGTTATGATGGGATAATGATGAGGTAAGTTCTTTCACCCTATATATTATATAAGTATATCTTTGAACAATCCTTAATGTCATTATACTATCACTGAAAAGGAGATGTTGGCAGTAGTGTTTGCTTTAGATGAGTTTTGGTCTTATATGATTTTATTTAAAGTAGTTATTTATACTGACCATGAAACTTTGAATTACTTAATGACTTAACTAGATACAAAACCAAGATCTATTTGATGGGTTCTACTTTTATAGGATTTCAACATTAAGCTTGAAGATAAGAAAGTGGTTGAAAACTTTGTAGCTGATCACTTGTCGAGGCTAGATAAAGCAACCGTGGAGAAAACAACTAATAAAGACATCAAGGAGTTCTTTCCTGATGAACTCCTCATGGCCATGATAGATACCCTTTAATTTACTAATTATGTCAATTTTATTGCTAGTAATATCCTTCCTCCCAACTTTTCTTATAATGAGAAGAAGAAATTTTTGTCAAAGATAAAAACACTATCTTTGAAATTATCCTTTCTCATACAAGATTTATATAAATGGTATAGGTAGACGTTGTGTTCCTAAAGAGAAAATATCCTTCATTTTGCATCATTTACATTTTAGATAGGTAAGAGGCATTATGAGGTAACTAGAATAACACACAAAGTCTTAGAATGATATTTCTATTAACCCATCTTATATAGAGATGCATAAACTTTAATAAAATCTTGTGATATATGTCAATAAGTAGGAAACATTTATAGGAAGTATGACATATCATTAAACAACAATTAGTTTACGAATTTTTTGATTTTTATTGCATTAACTTCGTGAAATCATTTTTTAAAGTTATACTCTAATCAATACATTTTGGTTACCATGGATTATATTAGAAAATGGGTAAAAGCAAAAATATTTCCAAAAAATGAGCCTAAGGGTGTGGTTAAGTGTTTAAAGAAAATATTTTTACTCATTTTGGGATACCTAGGATTATTATTCGTAATGGAGGTTCACACTTTTATAATAGATTTTTTGATACTTTATTGACAAAGTATGGGAGGACATATAAGGTTGGTACACCATATCACCTTTAGACTAGTAGATAAGTTAAGGTCTTTAATAGGGAATTAAAGAAAATCTTACAAAAAATGTTAATGCTTTTAGGCAAGATTAGTCTTTAAAGGTAGAGGATGCAGTTTTAGCTTATAGGATTGCATTCAAAACACCCATTGGTATGTCACTATTTAAGATAGTGTTTAAAAAAGCTTGCCATCTTTTATTAGAGTTAGAGCATAAAATATATTGGGCTACTAAGTTTTTAAACTTTGATTTACAACATGTAGGTGCTAAGTGACTTATGTAACTTTGTACGTTTGATGAGTTTAGGTTTGATGCCTATCATAATTTGAAACTGTACAAAGAGTGTATGAAGAGATGACATGATGAAAATCTCTTACACTGAGACTTTAAGGTAGGCAATTAGGTATTGATTTATAACTCTCGAATTTGACTATTTTTCGGCAAGTTAAAGTCAAGGTGGACTGGTCCATTCGAAGTAACAAAAGTTTTTTCCTTTGAGGTTCTTGAGATAAGAAGAGAGAATGATAAATATTTTAAAGTAAATGGACAGAGAGCTAAATTATATATGCTTAAGTTGGTAAAGACTACAAGTGAAACACTCTTCCTTCATAATTCTTCCATATCTTCTCATTGATCTTTCATAGCACTTTTTTTTTCATAGGCCGTAGGATATTGTTTATAAATTTTTATTTCTTTTGCACTGTTATTTTAGTTAAATGTTTTTACCTTCCTTTAGTTATTTCTAGTAGGTCACACAAGGATGGATGCAAAGATTGATTAGATACCTTTTTCATAAGAGTTTCCTTATTCTTCCCACCCTTTATGCTTTATTTAGACAACATAAATATTAAGGGAAATATTCAATTTAAGTGGAGGGGGTGGGAATTAAGGAATATGTATCTAAAGAGATACACATTTAAATTACTGCAGGTCTTCTAGTACCTATTTTGGATATTTCATTTGAGAATCATGCTAAGGTTGATTAAATGTTAATTAGTATACCTTGATATGATGCATGTGATTAGTATAGTTAGTATGAAATAATTCTTAATTAATCATGGTTTTCTTAATTATGGTTATGGATACGCGGTGGAATTTATTGCTTTATCATAATGCTAAGTTGAAAGAACCTTTATGTGAATTTTCATGTGAACTTGGATTAGAAATTAAGATATACATAATGAATTCAAATGTTTAAGTGAATTTGAAAGTCTATGTAACTAATTATGAGTATTGAGCAACAAAGACATTTGGTTTGCCAAATCACTTTGAAAAATAGATACTTGATGATTATTATGATATTCTATGTATTAAAGGAATTTTATGTTCAAAAAAAGTATACAAATAAGTTAGCATAAATAAATTCACTCCACTGACTTTGTATTAAGAAAAAGATCAAAGTTAAAGAGTTATACTAGTATCCATTTGATGTGAAGTGACTTAGTTGAGTAACAGGGAGTGTTATGACAAGATATTCACTTTTGTGTCAAAATACTAGGTAACTTCTCAACCAAGCCTTTAATACTCAGTCAATAAAGTATGTGAATGTATTTTCCTTTATATATGTTCATTTTATATATAGAATTATTTTTTTTTTTTTGGTGATTCGAGTTAAAATTTGAATAAGGCATGACCTAAATTGAGTAGAATTGTAAATCAATATAAATGTTAGTTAGATAGCATTTTTTGAGAATCTTTTATTATTGAATGAGTGAAATAGAAGAATGGGTTCATTGGGTTACTCTACGACAAGTTTTTGTAATAATCTATTTGAGTTTCTTAATATTTAGTATTATGCACGAGGAATTGATTTTGTTACGTATAATGACCGTATATATTAATTAATGATCAACCTCGAATTATACAATATTTGCTATATTCAATTGCATGAGTTATGTTAAGGTACATAATTAACCTTTAACTACCCTTAAAATTTTTTTTAAGTACTTAAGTAAGTTGCTTGAGAACAAGTAACAATTTAAGTGTGGAGATGTTGTTAATGGGTAAATTACATAAGTTTTAAGACATTACATGTAGTATTTTTACCCATTAAATGTATAAACTATATCATTTAAGGGTTTTTTGTTGCTAAATTTCATATTTATGACGATTTTGGAGCTTATGGATTGGAATTGGAGCAAAAAGGAGCAAAAGGAGTGCATTATAGGAGTATAACAGCTGCTACTGGGATTGATTAATGATGCCATAATTCCTTGGTGTGACTGCCGTTAAATCCTTAGATAATAGGTCTAATGACAAGAATTTATGGTGCCGTTATACAATAACTTTACCATCTTTAAAGTTACATAGTTACAAAAAAAATTGCAATTTTGATGTGATGGATTGTGACCTTTGTTTTTTTACACTATTTGGCAAAAACCATATGTTTATATAATCCCAAGGATGACTATTAGGGTTTTTTATACTATTTAGAAAAAACCCTAACAATCATCCTTGAAACTATATAAACACATGTTTTCATGGCTTTTAAAGACAGATTATAAGATATTAGATCAAAACTTCATCTTATTTAGGGTTTTTTTTTTTTGCTTCCCTATCATTCATTGTTTTGCAATTTGGACTTGTGGGAGCATGCATGTAGCAAAAATATCTAGAAATCAATAGGGAGTGACCATCTTCTTGTTGAAATTTTGTATTTTTCATTTTTATATTTGTATTAACTCCATATTTATTTCATTCAAAGAATGTGCTTTATATGTCTTTATATTGGTTTTCATTAATGAATATGTGTGTATAAGTTATATTAGCTAAGGTTAGGAGATTAAATAGGTTATGAAATAGATTGGGTGAATGATTTTTACCTTGATTAAATGCTTAGTTCACCTAGTTTAGCTTGATCACCAAGTTAGGACATTAGATAATAGAAAATCCATGACCATTAATTTTTAATTATTAGAAAATCAATTGAGTAACATACTTGAATTTAACAGTGGACCAGACCTTAGAGCCTGGTGTGAGGATTTCTAAATTTAACGAACTCTGATTTAGGCTTCTTTCTATCATATCTTTTATTAAAAGTTTCTTATGGACCAAGAAGGTAATTTAAATTTAAAAGGGATGTTTTATGATCATTAGTAATATCTTGATTAAGTGAAGTAGGCCTTAATTCATTACACCACATATAAATAGAAGCGATTAACCTTTTAAATCTGGAGCCCTGGCTAGTCTTTATCATTGGAAAAGTCCTAATTATATTTTGGTGATGGATTGTGTTTGATAGTTTTAACTACACTGCAAGTATACAGGTCGTAACTTATAGTATTATTGATATCGATCCCACGAGTATTGAATCTAGACACCTAACGATCCAAACTTCACTTTATTTAAGGTACAATAAGATTGTAGAAACTGAAAATTAAACTTAAATTAACAAAACTTGAATGTAAATAATCGTAGAAGAAAGTAAAATAAAGAAGATATCCAATAGTAGAGACTTAGAGATTGTTCTATCCTTATTTATCCTCCTTTATCTTATCGATTTAATTGTGTTTAACCCAAGATTTTCTAAAGTTTCATTACCCTCTCTAAAGATGTAACTAATTGTCCCTAATTGAAGTAAGATAGAATTAGTTTTGTAATCTCTCAATCTATAAAACATTTCCTAAATACTTAACTAGATGTGAAGCAATCCTATAGGTAATTAATAAAATAATTAAGATCTCTCTTTAACCACTTATTAATCTGTTAATTTCATATCTGTTAAGTTACCAACTCTCGTTATGCACCCTAACACAAATAAATCAAAACAATCTCTCAATTCGAAGTGATTATAAGCTTAACAATCAACACAAATAACTATGCATTAAATCAATAAGAATAAAGTTGGATAAACAATTCAAGAATAATCCCTAAACTAGATTTAGCAATCGATAATCATATTCAAACAAATAATATTTAGATTAAACATCAAAAGAAAGGCAAAGGAAAAGAGAAAACTAATGGTGTAGGTTGAAGCCTCCTTTTTAGGAAAATTTGGACAGCATTTATTGGATCTTTGGTCTCCTCTCCAAAAATGTGTTTTCCATCTTTCTTCTCTCCACAAAACCTTCTTTTCATCTTGGATCTCTCCTAGGGTCAGAATGTAGCTACTAGGTTAATTCCCACGACCTCTTAATCCTAAAAATTAATAAAACACATCTCTACACGTTTTACCATGTCACCTTGCCAAATCATCCTTTTCCATCTTTAACCTTTTCTTAGTATTTTCACTTTATCTTCGTCTACAGACCTCCTTTTAACTTGAAAGTTGATATGTAGGCTTCTACATGTTCTGCTAGCTCCCTGTAAAATTTCATTGCAATCTGAGCTCTATAAGGGCATCTAATGCATAACTAAAATTACTGTACGAAACCTGATGTTGATTTTGGGTCTCATTCGTTACCTACAATTTCAAACATCAAAGTGCATCAATCAATTCCTCAAATAAGTTCATATCTTTCCCTCAAACACTCAACAACACCAAAAACAATCAAACACCTAAATGATAATGAAAATGGATGCAAAAGTTCATACTAACTAAGTTTAAAACACACAAACAATACTTAAAATACCTAAAAACAACCTATAAACATACTATGAAAACACACTTATCAGAGCTACTGGATTGAATGAAATTAGATATACGGATACCTATATTCTATATAAAATGTTTTATGGCTTAGGAGATATCAAGGGCTAGGAGACATCGAGGACCTCCTATTATCCAGATTTATTCTCTAAAGCATTTGAGATATGGTTTGATACCAGCATGCCCACAATAATTATTACTTCCCAAGCCTATTAACAAGGCTATTTCAAGAGACTGGTATTTCATTCAAAGGTCAGGTCTCTATGTAGCTTTAACTCTCATATATTATTGGTTATCCTACTCTAAAGCTCTAGCAATATGTTCAAGTAAGTGGTGAGTGCCATAATGCCATCTTTAGGCCTCTTTAGGTAGGTTAGGCGTTGATGATCTAGATGTACCTGCACCTGTACCTGTAAAAGCTTTTGAGAAGGCATGTACGAGGCTTCTTTTGAAGCCACTCCTAGTGTTTGCTGTCCTCCACCTACACCTAATGCTCCTACATTTATGCCTTCATTCGCTTATAAGGATACCATTGTCATGCTTCTTGGCTTGGAGCAGCATATGTTTCAAGTTCAATCTACCTTAACTATTATCTAAACCCAAGTTTCTAATATTTATGAGTGAGTTGATATGGCTTAAAGCCAGCTAGGTGTTTTATGGAATTATGTTTATGCTCATCTTCCACCACTTAGCTAGACAGTGTTAGGATTATATTATTTTTGTCCAGTATTCATGGATAATGCTTTTGATGCTTTTTTTACCTAGTTATTTCCTTTTAATGTATTTACTTTTCGGGTACTTATCTGATGCATTTTAGGATTTAGATATATTTTTATCCCCTTTTGTACTTTGACAGTATATATCTATATATGGAGTATTATTTTTTATGTATATTGTACATGTTTTTTCATTTTCTATTTATGCTTTCCAGTATGCTACAATCAACAATCAAATTTTAATGTACACTTCAATGGATCGCCGAGTAGTATTATCATTTTTATCAGGGTGCTATTTGTTCCCTTATCTTGGATATTGTGTTTGCTTATTGATTTATGAACATTAGGCACAATGATTAAATATGGGGGAGGATATTGCGATTTCATACTTGCCTTTCCTGTCCTTTAATATTTCATTTTTATCATATTTTTCAAAATAATTTATAACTTGTGAATTTTTTTTTATTTTGATTCGTATCATCGAACATTTTTCCCTTTTGATTTTGATTATTTTGACGAATTAAGATGTTATACTTTTGATTATGATAATTGATGATCAATTAATTTTAAATTGCTTATGTTTTGGATAGTAAATATCTTATGATCATTATGATATTCCATTTTTAAAAGGCATATTTCTAATACAATTGCTTCATTTTTTAAACATTTTCATCATGTTGTTTAAAGTTAAATTCAAAATCATGCAAAAAAAGGAAAGAAAAATTAAAAAGAAAAGAAAAAGAAAAGTGTATCTAAGAAGTAAAAAGTGAGCAAGTTTTCATTCAATTTACTAGCTTTGAACTAATTGGTTGAAGTTAAAGAGTAGTGTTAGTAGCCAGTTGAGTAACTTCTTAACCAAGCCAACCTCACATTTATGTTTAAGTTTTGGTGTTTAAATGAATAAAGGATGTGAATTTGTTTAAATGATGATACTTTTTGCTTTGTTTATATTCATTTTACATTTGGAATTGAATTTTATAACTTAAGTTGAATTTTAAGGAGTATCAAGCGATTTAATTTCTTTTGTGATTTGATTTGATTAATAAATTATATAACCTCTTATTGGTCATATGGATTAAAGGATTAAAGAAGTCTTTTCAATGGTATTGTTTAATGAATTTGAATCATGTTTCCTATGATTATATGTTATTTTGAAATTGATGATTGATTGATTTACTTGAGAACAAAAAAATACTTAAGTGGGAGGAATTGATATGGTTCATTTCATAGTGATTTCATGATATTTTGGTGTAAATTCACCCCTATTTGTTGTTTAATTACTTAATTTGTATTTGAATTTGTTTAATTTGTAGATTAATCCCTAATTGGAGTGAAAATCAAGGAAAATATAAAGTTTGGAGCAAAGCAGAAGTAAACCAGTAAGCTTAATCTCACCCACTAAGCTTAATCTAACCCGCGTTTAAGTTATGCAAATCTACATTTAAGTCAGTTCTGGAACCTAAACGATGTGGGTATAACAATGCCATTTAGGTCCATTTCAGGTACTGTTTAGGTATCTATCATAACTTTTCAAGATAGATCTCCTCCTTCTATTAGCTATAACTTGTGTAACTTACTTCCAACTTATAGTAGATATATAGAGTGACCTTCTGTAACTTAACTTCATCACTTAAAACAAAGTCAAGAAACAACTTAGGATTTGAGAAATCTACTTAAATTATTGGACAATTCATTAAAAAACCTAATTTAAATCATTGCACAAGCAAAACTTAATTTATCTTGAGGGTTATAATCTAAAAATTGAAATTTTTAGGTTAGACTTCTTGAACTTTAAGGCTAATGCCTAAAATTGATAAATGACCAAATTTCAATTTAGGTTAATTAGAGAAAATGAATTGTCTTAACCATAACATTGTCTTGAATCAGTGAAGTGACCCTAAGATAAGCCTCTTAATCCTTACTTAATCCATTTAGATCATTGAAAACCAAAGCTTTAGCCATTTAATCCATTAACCAATCCTTAAACTTAATCTTAGTCTTCTTTGTATAACTTAAAGTTGTTAATTAAATTTGGTAATTCTAGTTAGTAATTTCATTCGAAAAGGCCTATTTGGATAATTGTGATCCAATTGATATCGTACTTGCATAGTTTAATCCTTGTGGTAATGATAATTCGAATTTTAAATAGTCTACTATATTACTTGTTGATCGGAATAATTACTGAAGAGTTGTTTTAAAATTTGTTTTAAGAAAGTGTACTTTAATTAATTAATGTAATGTAATGTAATTTGGATTATTTAGCCTATACCAAAAACCAACAACCAACAACCAACAACAACAAATGCTAAAGAGTAAAGTGGTGCCTTTAAAAATGTTATGGAATAAATTAAACTTTTTTTTTTGAAATGTTAGGGATAAAATTATACCTTTTGCCTACATAAAATGATTTTAAGAAGTTTTTTATGAGTGTGTGTGTTAAACAAAGTTTTCAAAATGTTAAGAAATATTTTAGGGTGATTAGCATGTATTTGAATAAGTTAAGTTGCATTAATAACTTGTCTATCTAGGGATTGGTTGACTAGTTATAGTTGACTAGTCATGCTCGACCAACTACATTAATTGACTAACTATTGTCTATATTTTTGGGAGTTTGGTTGACCAATAACATGCATCAATTGATCAATCACTAGTCAACTAATTCATGTAGACTGAATGATTAATAATGGCAAGAATCACGTCAAATAGTTAGAAACAAATAATAAATTGAAATAAATGGTTTTTAATGATACCTAACAAGTATAAACGACTAGTTGGTTACATTTTCACTATAAATAGGTGCATTGGGAAGTGTGTGAAACATCCAAGTGTAATGAAACATATATTATCAGTGATTTGAGGCATTTAGAGTGTTGTTTATAAAGTTTGGTAAAGTTTTAAGAAGTTTGTGTGCTTTGTGATTGATGAGGTGTGTTCTAAGTCCTAATTTTAAAACAAATACTTTTATACTACCGTACAACTATAAGCAAATGCACTTATTGTTTATTATAGTGTATCAAAAAGCTAAATATCGTTCCCATGAGGAATTATTAGAAAGCACTAGTCTAAACATCAAGCTATTAATTAACCCAATGATTTAATAATTTTGAATGAAATATCAAAACAAACTAAACTAATTTAACAATCACTAATAAAGGAATTCACCTAAGGAATTAAAGAACAAGCTTGATCCAAAGGAATTAGTGCTTATAAAGAATAATTTCAGAATCTTACTGTATTAAGATAGTTTATGAATTCAATTCAACATCCTACTACCATAAAATCTAATTATACAAATTACAAATATATATAATTTGCTTTTTTAATAATTTTATCAAATTAACTTTTTCAATAATTTTATCTAATTAAACATAAGATTTTCATTCCTATATAGAAGCAATCTAAAAATATTCTTAACTAAATAACACAAACTACTAAATTCAAAGGAACAATTAATAAAACTAGAAGAATCCAAAGTAGAGATAAAGAATGCTCATAATATGGCAATTTCCTCTTTGAGACTTTTTACTTTTAATCTAACAACTCAAGCTCCTTTGTTGCCTTAAAGTGCTTCTCCTAATGAATCTTCATGAGTTTAACCCTTAATTTAATGGATGTTAGATGTCAAATAATGAAATTCAAAACCCTTTAATAGTTTTAAAATTCTCTTTTTATACCCTAATGGCTACTTAGGGTTTACAGAACCTAATAAGGTAAATTCTTGTCAAGAGATAGTTGATTAGGAGTCTAAGTAAGCATATAATGGGTAAAATTTATTGATAAACTCGTCAATAATAAAATACATTTTACCTGTTATCAAATTCTCTCATACCTAGGTGCTTGCTTATCTTCATACAAACTAATTCATCATTTACAGTCCAAATAAAAATAGTTATAGGACTATTTTTAAGCCCATAAAATATACAATTGAAGGGTTAGGAGGCAACCCAACCATTTATATTTAAGTACTTCCTTTCTAATAGGATTGTAAATTATAATTTCTATATAGTTTGCATTTTTATTGTCTCTATGCTTTCA